>QANT01007303.1:0-12014 GCA_003254885.1 Purshia tridentata | reverse complement strand
ACATAAACTATTCCATAAAAAACAAAACGAAAAAAGAGAGAGGGGTAAAAAATAATAATGTTATTTTTATTATATATTTATGTCATGTTTGTTGTATTATCTTACGTGTCATTATTGTACTGGCAGGGTATTTTTTATTTTTTTATTTTTTATTTTTAGTGTCTAATGTATGAATATCATACAAATTACTACATAAGATTGTACAAAATTATTGTATAAAAATGTAATAAATGTAGTATTGTTGAGGTAAAAAATGATAATGATTGAAAGGAAATTACAGTTTTAGACGGTTAAAATTAAAAATTGCGGAAGACTGAATAGAGACAAAAATAGAAACATATAAAATACCCAAAATAGGATTCTGTGACTCATAATTTAGAAATTTATAATGGTGCTGACAGCCCCTGTTTCCCGGTTCAACGCTCGCACACACTTACCCACTCTGTATACATTTTGACTCACTCCTACCGACGCTGAAACACTTCGACCAAGAAGAAGACTCAAAAGTCAGAGAGAGAGAGAGATGGATTTCACGGAGCTGAGGAAGGCGGTGGAGGAGGCAGAGCTAGTAGACGCCCACGCGCACAATATCGTCGCCATTGACTCCACCTTGCCCTTCATCAGCTGCTTCTCCGAAGCCACCGGCGACGCCTTATCCTACGCACCGCATTCCCTCTCCTTCAAGGTGCATTTTACGCTTCTCCATTTCTCCTAAACGCTCCCGTGCTATCTTATGCCTGTCTGCGATCTCTACTCACACTTAGTACTTAGGATTCAATCAGTGTGGTGTTGTCTCACTCAACTCAACGGTCAAAATTCAAGTCAAAACGACGACGCATTTATATGTCATTCGAAATTCTGTTCTGTGAAATCAAGATGTTGAATTGTTTGCAATTGTGGTCATGATTTGTAATTTGAATATTGCAGAGAAGTTTGAAGGAGATTGCTGAGCTCTACGGCTCTGAAAAGTCCTTGCATGGGGTTGAGGAACATCGCAGCCGCTCCGGATTACAGTCCATTAGCTCCAAATGCTTCAAAGCCGCAAGAATCTCCGCCATACTCATTGACGATGGATTGAAGCTCGACAAGATGCATGACATAGAGTGGCATCAAAATTTTGCAACCGTGGTTGGGAGAGTTTTGAGGATTGAATCTCTGGCTGAGACAATTCTTAATCAAGTGAGCGTTTGATGCTTTCAGCAATTTATTGAAATTCTTCTTTTTGATGTTTATCTATGTTTGGTGTTGTTGTTTGTCAATTTGTCATTGTAATTGTAATTATATAAATTATTAAATACATATTGATTCTTTGGACTTTACTAAGCAACAAACATTTTCTTGACATTTTCCGGTCCTTTTAGGAGTTGCCTAGTGGATGTTATTGGACATTGGACACGTTCATTGAAACTTTTGTTGGAAAGTTGAAGTCATATCCTTTCAGTTAGCTGTGCTATATTTATGTCACTTTGTTCTATACTGAAAATGAGCTCCCTGATTTTGTTGATTTCCTTATCAACTCTGCTACAGTTGCTGATAAAATTTTTGGCTTGAAAAGCATAGCTGCATATCGCAGCGGTCTGGAAATTAATACAAATGTCACTAGGGAAGATGCCGAGAAAGGTTTTGCTGATGTTTTACATGGTGAGTATTGCATTTGGATGGGGTTTTCTCTGTGTTAACCACAAACTATACTGATTAGTCTTTCTCTCCAGCTGGAAAGCCTGTTCGCATATCAAATAAAAGTTTTATCGATTATATCTTCACTCGTAGTTTGGAGGTTGCTCTACTTTTTGACTTGCCGATGCAGATACATACAGGGTAATTGAGATTTTTGAAATTATCAAAATGGTTTTGCATTATACTCTGATTGGGTTCTGAGACTTGTATAAAGGAAATGAAAACTTGGAGTTTTTTGGGGCTATTTGAAGGAATGTTTCTGAGGATTAGCTGTCTAATTCTTTCATGTAAGGGAATTAAGTCTATTTTGGAACCACACCTTAATCTTGTTTTTTATATGAATAATGTAATGTGAAGGAAGTAGATCCAGGCTGATCCATGTCTAGGAATCACCTAACAGATAAGGTTTTAAGTTATTTTCCCCGTCATATTTCTATTAGAAAAGCACTTATGCAATCTGTACTATACTATGATCGTTCAAAATGGCATTGTATGTTTATAAGTAATTGATACTTTTCACCTGTAACTAGTTTTGGCGACAAAGATTTAGATATGCGGCTAGCCAATCCCCTTCATCTGCGCGCCGTCCTTGAGGACAAGAGATTTTCTAAATGCCGTATGGTTCTCTTACATGCATCCTACCCATTTTCAAAAGAAGCGTCATATCTATCCTCCATTTATACCCAGGTAAAATTTGTAGTTTGCTCTGAATTTACATTTTCTGTACATTGGATATAAACTTGCAAGTCCTTGTAGTTGATAAAAGTTTTCACTAACAGGTGTACCTTGATTTTGGATTGGCTGTGCCTAAGCTCAGTGTCCATGGGATGATATCTTCAGTCAAAGAACTTTTGGATCTAGCTCCAATTAAGAAGGTGACAATATTTGAAGTCTGAGCCTATAATAAAACAAGAAAAGAATGCATTCTAATCACACATATATAGAGATTTTGCACTATTATTCAAAATTTTGCAAGCGTATGGATTAGATACTGGACTTTTAGTCAGCTCTACAAAAAGGTATATGTGTTTTTCGTCCAGCTAATTATGTGAACGTTTCACAATGAAGCAGTTTAGTGATTAGGTATTCTTCCAGGACCTGAATGTGAAAGTACCTCATGTCTTGTTTATGCATTCTCTCTTATCTGTCGGAAAATTTTGCAGAAGGATTAGTGAGTAGAATTGTAGAAAGATGAAAAATTGTTTCTTGAAGGGTCTTGGTAGTAAGTAGAAAGATGAAAAGATGCTTCCTCTTTGCATGCATGCTCATGCACATGTATTTTAAATCTGCTAAATCTGCACTAATGAAACATCCGGGGTTGAACATAAATTTATTTGCAGGTGATGTTCAGCACCGATGGCGTCGCATATCCTGAAACTTTCTACTTAGGTTTGTTAAAGTGAATATCAATTTACTATTGTACTTATTGTTGATCATGATGCAAGTTTTTTCTACACAAGATGTTTACGAGTATCAGCACACTCCATTGTAATTTCTTTATTCTTTGTTTTTTTAAGAAGAAAGAAACTTTACTGAAAGAACACAAACTGTAAAAACAATGGACAAGGAGTCCATCAACTAAGGTACAACATAAAATCTGAAAAACAACTCTCGCACCACACCCTTAACTAAACATATCAAGCCCAAAGCTAACTAATCGGTGCCTTCCCATCAAGTAGAATGGCAGACAAATACACTCTCCTTAAAACGCTAGGGATAGGACAGAGGCCCAAAAGATGACCAAAAAGAAACTAACTCCCACAGTTCTTCCACATCTATCCCGTTATAATCTTCAACAATTCTTTAACATTGTAATTTCTTTTTTCTTATATTTTTTATATTTTCTAAATTATGGATGTATACAATAGTAATGTTAATTAATTATCTACAATGCTATAAGTTCACTATCAAACTAAGATATGTATGTTACTAAAATATGACTTGGATGATGCAAGAAGTTTGATTATGTATTATCCATTAATGTAGCATATATATGTATGTTAGTGAACAGTTCTTTCTCTCTCTCTCNTTCTTTCTCTCTCTCTCTCTCTCTCTCTCTCTCTCTCTCTCTCTATATATATATATATATATATGTTATAATCACTGCAGATGCCACTTCATGTTTGATAGGTGCCAAAAAAGCACGTGAAGTTGTCTTTTCTGTCCTATGTGATGCCTGTGCTGATGGTGACCTCTCAATTCCTGAGGCTATTGAGGCTGCTAAAGACATCTTTTCACAAAATGCAATTAAGTTTTACAAGATTAAATATGCTGTCAAATCTTCTGGTTCAGAGAATAGTGTATCTCCTAACTTTGCGAAGGTGAACAGTGATGACTCAGAAAATGATGTCTCACTTGTTCGTCTTATCTGGGTTGATGCGTCAGGACAGAATAGATGTCGTGTGAGTTCTTTTTCTTTCCAGTTCAATTTTTAAAATAGGCCAGTAAATTATTGCTATATTCTTAAAAGAGAAGTGCAAAAGTATGTATTCAGAAGTTGGAAACTAACACATTTGTTGGCAGGAGAGTGGCTTTTTTGCCATAGAGACACAGGAAATTAATGCTTATGAACAAGATTCTCTCAACTAATTATGTTTAAGTACAACAAAAGATTCATAGCTTATTGTGAGCATCTCTGCATTCTACAAAATAAAAGAGATATGGCTTATTACACACACACACACACAGAGGGATATCACTTTGTGAAAATTCTACCTATCTATGCTTCACACATCACAAAGTATGTATTTTCTACAGCACTATAGCACTATAGCATACCAGACGTACAACCATGCCTTTATTTGCTTCACCCATGGTATTTGATATACTCAATTTTTTTAATGAAAAATGATTACCTGTGCAACTAGTTACCCGTTCTATATTGAAGCAACCTGTTATAACAATGATTGTAATAAAATGTTAGTGTTTCATAGAATCCCACAACTTCTGATCTATAATATAATAAAGATCAATAGGGAAACTATTACACAAAACTACTCTTAACTTTGCAGGTGAATTATTGAATTTCATAGTATCAACAAGGGCTATTTATTTTGATTTCACTTATCGTGTTTGTTGTCCATCATTGTTTCAGGTTGTTCCTGCAAAGCGATTCAATGATGTTGTTAAGAAAAATGGCGTTGGTTTGACTTTTGCTAGTATGGGAATGACTTCGTTCACTGATGGTCCGGCTGATGAGACTAATTTGACTGGAGTGGGTGAGATCAGACTCATGCCCGATTTATCGACTAAATGGAGAATTCCATGGTACTAAATAGCTTGAGGTTTCAGGATAATATGGTACACACACACACACACTGACACAAGTAAAGGTTTTTAGAAATGCATCTATTGGCATATCTTTATGTATACAAACTATCTATTTCTGATTTATTACCGTTAAATATTTTCCTTGTTATATGGGCTGAACTTGCATTTACAAAATTCAATGCTTTGAATCTGGTAGCATCTGACACAGGTGGCAGTATTTATTTGCCACTAATTATTACAATCAATATTTTTTCTCAACAGGGTAAGACGAGAGGAAATGGTTTTGGCTGACATGCATCTTAAACCGGGAGAAGCATGGGAATACTGCCCCAGAGAGGCCCTGCGCAGGGCTTCAAAAATTTTGAAAGATGAATTTAACTTGGTATGTTGAATAGTTTGTATCTTTTACGTATCAATTACTTTGATGTTTAACTTTCAATGATATATGTGTCGCATTCCCTAGGAAAGAAAGGCTTAGTGGTGGACAATCTAGGAAAAAAAATTGGCTCTTCTAGGGAAGTGGTTGTGGAGGTTTTCTTTGGAACTGTCATCTGGAGAAAATATGGGTTACATGTCAATGGGTGGGATTCTAATATGGTGGTTAAAGGCATGAGTCTATGCTCTTGGAAAGAAATTTCATAGGGCATTTTCCTGTTTTGGGGAATGGACTAATGGAGAGAGAATTAGATTTTGGGATGATAACTGGATTGGGAAGTCTCCTTTGTGTGCATTATTCCCTTGTCTATACAATTTATTTTTCCTCCCATAATGTATCAAATTATCAATTGTTGATATGCCTGTTCTTTCTTCTCTTCCAATGGGTTGAAATTTTAATATTTATAGAAATTTAAATGATTTAGTAAGTTGGGGAGCTCTGTTTATTACTCTTTGATAGAAAATGTCTCTTTACATTCTCTAAGGAGGGCAGGAGTATTGACCATAATTTTTCTTCACTGCTTTATTTATTTGAAGTTATGGCACACACTCTTTGAGGAGTCTGGTTGTTTTAGGGGATTCTGATTTCATGCATCTCTTTGTTATTTGAGGAACATTGTGCTTTTAGTGGTGGGAAGAAAGCAACAGTTGTGGAATTGTATTGTGATTATAATGTTTAGGGTGGTGTGGCCAGAAATAGAAGAATATTAGAAAACAAATGTGGGGTGGACATGTGTAGTTGGAGTTCTTGTGGAAGAAAATTCGTTTTTGGGCATCAGTTTCTCCTAAATTTTTAAATATACTATTCTTTATTAATGCAGATTGGTAGGCTGCTGTTACTTAAGTGATTGGTTGTTTTTTTTAGCTGTTGTGCAATGTTTGTTGTTAAATTTATGTTCACATTATAGGTGGACTACTTGTTAACCTTCATTGCAGTGATTTTCATTAATATATTGGTATGTTCTCTATCACAAAAAAGGAAATAAAACTTTAATGCTATTTGTCCAGGTAATGAATGCAGGATTTGAAAATGAGTTTTTTCTCTTGAAGAGTACACTAAGGTATGGGATTCTCCTGTCTCTTGGTAAGTTTGTAACTTGAATATTTTACACGCTTTGTGAAAATAATTTTGGTATACAAGTAAAAAACTTGTGCAGGGATGGGAAAGAAGAATGGGTGCCACTTGACTCAGCACCCTACTGTTCCACATCATCATATGATGCTGCTTCCCCTTTATTTCACGAAGTTATTGCTGCTCTCCAGTCCTTGAATATTACTGTGGAACAGGTGCAGAAGAAAAGTCATGATATCATTACTTCTTGTATTTGTGGGTCTTTCTAACGGTCCATTATTTTTGTCATGGCTCTTTGCAACTCTAAAGGGTTTGATTACAGATTTTTATGCATCTTAAAACAACCATGGAAACAAAAAAAAAAACTCAAACCTTATCATCCCCTCAAATGATGCTGGAATTTGAATATTACCACCTTTTATTTACGGTTTTATAATTTATACAAACTGTAGTTACATGCAGAAGCTGGGAAAGGTCAATTTGAAATGGCTCTGGGGCACACAGCTTGTATGCATGCTGCTGACAACTTGATATATACACGTGAAGTTATTAGGGGAATTGCAAGGAAACATGGATTGTTGGCAACTTTTATGCCAAAGTAGGTTCCCAAGTTTTCCAAACATATGCTAGATACTTGTTTTTATTGCCAGTATACTTAAAGAATTTTTGGATTTTGGAATTTCGTGCAAGTGGGTATGGAGACTCTATGTTTAACAAGAGTGAATACCACTTCTTGTTTTATCTTTTGACATTTCATTCTCAAGATAGATGATGAACTGATGATCTGTAGAAATTTTTCTTCTTGATGCCTCATGATGTAAGATACTCTGCATGACTTTGCGGTCTCTTGGGCAGGTATGCACTAGATGACATTGGCTCTGGAGCCCATGTACATCTCAGTTTGTGGCAGAATGGCAAAAATGTATTTATGGCATCTGGTGATTCCTCTCGGCATGGCATGTCCAAGGTTGGAGAGGAATTCATGGCAGGGGTTTTATATCATCTTCCTGCAATTTTGGCGTTTACAGCACCAATTCCAAATAGGTACTCCTGTTCCCCCCTGAATTATTGCATTTATTGTAGTGACCGTATTAGATTTTATTCTACTTGAAAAATGCTTTAATCATGCGCTCTTAATTATTATCTGTTTGTAGTTATGACCGGATACAACCAAATACTTGGAGTGGAGCATACAAGTGCTGGGGAAAAGAAAACAGAGAAGCTCCATTAAGAACTGCATGCCCACCCGGAATTCAAGATGGTTTGGTGAGCAACTTTGAAATCAAATCATTTGATGGGTGTGCAAATCCACACCTAGGCTTGGCTGCAGTACTTGCTGCTGGCATTGATGGTCTTAGGAGGCATCTTTGTCTCCCTGAACCTATTGGTAAGATTACATGATTTTACTAGCTTAGGTGGCTATTTGTCTCGAGTTTAGTGCATACTCTGTAATGACATTTGAAGAAAATTTGGCAGGAGGTTATGATTTGTTTTGATGCATTTAATTTATACTATTTCAAAGAGTGTTATATACTGTAGTCTGACATCTTAATAATACTTCATTAAACAGATACAAATCCTTTTATTCTGGAGGCAGAACTACAAAGGTTGCCAAAATCACTTTCTGAATCTTTAGAAGCTCTGAAGGAAGACAATGTCTTCAAGGAATCAATTGGGGAAAATCTATTGGTTGCCATTAAGGGAATCCGAAAGGTACGATTTTTTGAATGGTGACCTAACTAATGATTCGAACCATTACAAACTATTCTTGAAATCATTAACATACCTTTTGTCTGAATGCCAATAATGATGTTGTTCACAATTTCTTGTTTGCAGGCAGAGATTGAGTACTACTCAAACCACAAAGATGCATACAAGCAACTTATATACCGCTATTAAACATATGATCTTGTGGTTATCCTTCATTTGGTCTAGCTCTATTACAGTACTTGCCTGAGTTACCTTCGTGTTAAGGTCTATGAACGTGAATAAATTGGGAATAATTTAAGCATCAGAAGCACAAGGATGCATACAAATAGCTTATGTACTTGAGCCGTGTCTTCTGATTTGCTCTAGATCTGTTCCAGTACTTTGCAAGTTAACTAAGGTTGCAATTGAATTTGTAAACTTAAAATATTTGACTATTTAGTTTACAATATTAGTTGCTTCAAATGCTAAATAACCTTTTGTTGTGGAATATGAATCCACGTAAGTTGGGAAGAAAAATCGGGTTATATAGCAGAAAAATGAGAACCCGACACCCGAAAATAGAAAAAAGAATTGCGTGCCATGTTTTTTTATTTTGTTAATTTATAGAAAATTCTATTTTCATAGATAATGTTTTGCCTTTTCAGATTATAGGAGAGCAGTAAAACTACCCGAATCACTTACATCCCTTCAAACATTTCAATTCAACCGAAATAGTCGCGAAAAACACGCTTAAATTGTACAACCATATAAAAATGCGCCGCACAAGAATCTAAAGTAAACGAATTGTAAGGCAAGAAAATCAAGTCTCCCACAAAGAAAGAAACATGGCATTGTTGTCCTTGGAAGCCTTGTTGGGGTCATTGCTACTTTTCCTTCCTCTTCTACCTGTTCATGTCCATGCAACCGCTGCATGGAGAAGTACTCTTAAGTTTTCAGTGGATGGACATGGCTTCAATGTAGTTCGCCACAACCAGCACAGGTCAAAGTTTGATGGACACGGTCTCCATGTGGTTCGCCACGACCAGCACAGGTCAAAGTTCGATGGACATGGTCTCCATGTGGTTCGCCACAACCGCAACAGGCCGAATTTCGTTGCCAGCCCTTGGAAGTATGCTCATGCCACATGTTATGAAGGTGGCCCGGGAACCTTTGGTATAGTGCCCTGCTTGCCTGTTTTTAATCTGTTTTGTAGGCATCCAATGCTCATCTTCTTTAGAGAAAAAAAAAATCATTTGTTGAAAGAGACCATCAAAAGTGCAAAACTAAAATTCAGTAAGAAAGTATGGCTAAACTAATACCACATTTTCCAACCATATTGTAGATCACATCTGAAACCCACATCTCTAAAAGGTGAACCTTTGCCTTGGTATGTGCCAAATTTATTAATCATATTATAGATGACATCTCTGTTATATGTTGGTTACACTTAGATTTACAACTTACAAGTAGGTCTCGTCTCTATTAAAAGCTTATTTTGTTTGTCTATCTAGACACACGGTATTCGAATTTTGAATATGAGAAAAAATACTACTAAACTAATAGTTAATTGACATCTTTTAAAATAATTAGAAAACAAGGTCTAAATTTTGAGTGCAGGGGGAGTTAAAGAAGGCTATGGCCTGGAGGCCCTGGACAGGAGCATTGAGCGGGAGTTTATTGAAGAAGGGGGAGTCATGTGGTTGTTGTTACGAAATAAAATGTGTGGATGAGCCAAAGTGGTGCAAGCCAGGGCAGCCATCTGTCATTGTCACAGGGACCAACAATTGCTCGCCAAATATTTATCAGTCAGCTGACAATGGAGGATGGTGCAATCCACCGCGCCAGAATTTTTTTATTGCCAAACCTGCTTTCATCAAAATCGCTGAGTACAAGGCCGGCATTGTTCCAGTCATGTACCGCAGGTTTTTTAACTCTTTTTGTTGCTAGCTTGGTTACTACTATGGGAACAGAAATATGAGCATGCATGACCTTAGCTGCATGAAAATGTCAAATTAAAGTATTCAACCCACCTCATATTTCATATATATAAGAGAGTTGAAGAAAAATGTTGGGAAAATGTTGGTTTTATAGGATCATCACAGAACAAATATTTGTTCAAGTGTTTTCAATATTGTAAGTTGTGATTTTTGGTATTAAGTTCTCAATAACTGGGAATATATCCTTATTTCAATCAAGTATTGGCGTGGGATGTGGGAGCAAGTGAAGGGCAACAAGAACCTCAAATGGACGACAATGAAGCTAGAGACAGACAGACGCCATGATGGTTGGTGAGTCATTGACCTTCCGAGTTAGAGCAAGTGGTGCATGGCATGTAGCCCCCAATATTTGGCAGTTTTGCCAGACCTTCCGAGGGAAGAATTTCAAGTAGAAACCCCATTTGTATTAAATTAAGGATCAACCAGTAATTCAAAGTTTTGATGTAACAGGTCTTCTCTTACCCCTGTAATTAAAGAGAAAATCTAGTGTTGTAAATAATTATTTTATACAATTATACTACAAAAGTGCAACAGAAGGTTACAGTCTCAGACCAAGAGTGATCCTTAGATATAATCAAGCATGTCATAGTCTCTTGCTGTAGCATATATATATATAATCGAGCATGATCATGTTGATGTGAATGAAAAGCCTGAATTGAATTCTCCCCATCTTATGAAATCTCAAATGGCTAAGATTTATACGCGTACACATTTCTATACGTTTCAAGATGAGTTTTGGAATTGCTTCTTTAACTATAAGTTTCAACTTGCAAGAGAGGATGGCAAACAGAGCGTGTATTTGGTTCATAAAAGAATGAATGAGATGTAGATGAGCAGAAAAATTGTATATGAATGTAGATGACTTGCCTAAGCAGTATATTTTGAAGAGATGGAGTATAGCTGCCAAATTTGAAGTACTCAAGGATTTAGGTGGGTTGATATAACTAGTGTTAATGCATTAGTTGTGAGGCAAAGCAAATTATTTCAATATGCTTCAATTGTTGTTAACAAAGTCGCAAGTAATGTGATGCTCTTGATAGTTTGCTTGATAATCTTTTTTTTTTTTTTTTGGCCACTGGATAGTTTGCTTGATAAGATTAAAGCAATGAATGTTGACAAGTGTTAGCGGTTTTGAGATTAAGGTATTTCTCATTTTAGGCATAATCATATATCACTTATAGAGTCTATTTAGTATTTTAGTTCGATGATCGAAGTCATATATTTTATAAGTCTTTATACGAGGATTATCCTTACAAGAAATTAGATTAACCGAAAATTATCTATTCGGTAAACACTTAAAATGATGACCATTTAATCAAATGCTTAAACAATTTTTAATTTGTTTAATTTTTTGCCAAAGTAATTCTAAACTGAAACTTATAAAATAGATACTTTGAATATTGAATAGCATAGTGAGTCCCTCAAGCCATATCTCGTTATGCCTCAAATAACCTCATCATTTGATCTTATTTTTTTTAGGTACTTTAGGATATAAATAATTAATCAAGACATGTTCCTTAGGTTTAAACTCTTTTAGGTTTGAGCTCCGGTCCTCGATCAAATTATAAGTTTTAATTCCATGTTTAACTTCGAACAATAATTGTATATCTTAAAATATAAAATCATATACTCTAAAATATTGAATCCCGTCAAAATGGCGTACGAAATGAAAAAATATCATATAAATACCGGTAAACTACTGTTAAGCCCCAAATAAACTATTTATTTAGTCTTAAGCCACTATTTTAATTACTATTAGTTTAAAGCCATTATTTATTTTAATACCATATTTTTTATGTGATAAAGATAGGAGAGGGCGGTTGAGTAAGTAGAAGCATACAAAGATGAACTTAGACTGATAAGTGAACATTGTT
>QANT01007301.1:17500-23203 GCA_003254885.1 Purshia tridentata | reverse complement strand
ACAGATATTATCTTTTATTTTTAAAATTAATTCATTTTGATTATCTTAATTTTAAGAGATAATCTGAGTCAAAATTTTAAAAACTCTATTTTTTGGACCTCAGTCTAAAAAATTAGATTTAAGTATTAATTTAAATTTCTATATGGTTTTAGTCTAAATGACTCTTCAAAATTGGACCTATTCCTAATTATTCCTATTTATATTAATGTTCCAAGCTATTTACGAAAATCCATAGATCTTAAAATGATCTTATAAAATAACAAAGGATAATAACCCAGATAATATTTATATTCCTAATTTACTCAGAGTTACCAAAGTAAAATGCTGGGATAAGTTTGAAGAAGATTACTTAAAGTCAGAGATTTTCAGTAATCAATCTTAGCGATGATCAGGAGTCAGTTAATTTCAATTCTATTTTTGACTCTATTGTGTTAAGAGCCAAATGCACTCAGTACTAAAGTCTGAAGATGCTTCACAAAGCGACATGAGTACATCTCCCAATAATGGAGAAGATAATGAAGATGACTGCTTTGGAATCTCTACTACTCCAACCTCATCCACTTTTCTAAAAGTTGTAATAATTTTGGTTTTGTTTTATTGCAAACCAAAAAATGTTACTATTTGCTTTTTTAGCTAGTGTTGTCGGCAAATATTTTAATATAAAATTCTTTATTATGTTTTGAATCTTAGCCTCTATATAATATACGGCCTCTTTCAGTCTGTTGAAGGCAATCTTCATTTTTTCGAACCCTTTACTCATCTTGTTTAGAACTTCAATTCCTTCCCCTATACACTTGTAAAATATTGTGAGCTTAGAGTGTTTGAGTAAGCTTTATAAATCAAGTGTGCTGTGCTACTGCAAACTCTACTGTTGTCATGTAAGTTTGCTTGTTTGGTCTTTGCTTTTATATCTTTTATATTAGCATGCTTTATTAATCCTTTGAAATATTTTTGTGCTTTTCAATTAGCATTTATATTATCATTCTTTTTTTTGGTTAAGATTTATATTATCATTCTGCATACGCTTAGATTAAGCCTAGGAGCGTATGTGTGAGACCCCATAATTTTCAGTATTTTGTTTTTCTATTTAAATTATAAATTACGTCTTGTTTGTTAGAGTTGGCGAATTTTTCTAGAGACCAAGTGATTAAGGCCTGATCTTGTTAGCATAGAGCTCAATTCACTAAGAATAAAAACGTTTGGTTTGTTGAAATCGGAGTTCGGATGAAGAAGTTATGAATCTATAAACACGGATAATTATTTTAAGTAAGAATTTAATTATTCAGAATTTATTTAGGAGAGGTCAGATTTTTTGTAAAAATCCTGTAAGTCAAAATATGGTTTTAAGGCTTTAGATAAATAATACTCAATCTCATGAGTCCGTAGGAATTTTCAGAGAATTTTTCGGAGCTCAGATGTATTTTTGATGAATTTTTGAAGTCAAAGAAAATAAAAATTGGAAAAGAAAATGGGATGGCTGACGTGGACGCTGACTAGGACTGATAGCGCCATGCAGCATTCGCTGATTCATTGGTTTCGCTGATGAGGCACTAGCTCACGCAAGCAGTTGCACAAAAGCAGCTTGGATTGCGTTGCACCAGATTCCTAGCATATGTTTTAATCTAGGCCGTTGAAGCTCATTAAAGGCCTTTCGATCTGGACCATTCATTTAGAACACGGTCTATAGTGCTTTCACTCACACGCCGCTCTAGTGTGAGCATAACCCAGATTGCACTCAACGATGCCAGTGCCGTTCAATCTAATCCGTCCATGGCAAATGACATGTTGTTTTCTCCAAGGCCTGAACCTTTTCGTCCACCCACGAATCCATCTAACCTAGTTCGAATTTTCAACATTTTTCCCACTCTTTTTGGCTGATTTGTGCATGGAAACCTATCCTACATGTTAAATTTTCACTCCCATCTCAACCCAAGTGTCTATAAATATAGAAGCACCCCCTCCCATTTCATTTGCACCTCTTAGTTTGAGTTGAGAGTTTCTAACTCTAATTTTCCTTAAGAGAATCCTATAAAGAGAACCCAAAGAAACAAGCTCCAATTTTTTTTTTTTTTTTGGAGAAGTTCTCGTAGTTCCAAATATTTTTTTGTTAAGGTTTTTAATCACCCATTAAAGGTGGTCGTTAATTTTTTCTAACCAAAATAGCCATTTCCTCAAGGAAACTCTATCGAATTTTTGACTTGCCTGAGTGAGGTCTTTTGATAAGACTCTTAAGCTTGATTCAGTTGTTTAAGTTTAAACTTAATTACTTACTAGGCTTTATTTTGTGTTTTAGCAATTCTTTTGTGGGGATTAAACTAAGGAGGTCTACAACCAGGTAATTAAATCTCCACATTCTCTTTAAGGTTATTATGTATGATTAGTTAGTTAAGTTGAATTTATTAAATTAATTAATCATGATTAAAGTAGGATTTGATTTCATAATTTAATTGATTAAGTGGGATTAAATAAAATCAATTATTTATGTAAGTCAAATTGAATTATAGAATTGCTATAACCTAAAGGAAAACAGATTTATTGGGAAGTCTTTTTAATAGTTTAATCACTAGCTATATCTATTCAGTATTTTACTTACTATTTTCAAACCCAATCAGGGTCCCCCAAGGGGAAGCTATGATCATATGTGATGCTTATCCCGTACACTACATTCTTTTGCATATTATCTTCCGGTTAACGATCTCGATTAATCGGTTGAGCGAGACCCTTAAATATCTTGTTGGGCATCCTCAGGACTTCCTCGTTCTATTTAAGTCTGGTTTTGTTGGATTTATTCCAGTCAGTTTAAACTATCCTTTGTATTCTTGCTCGAAACAACATTTGAGTAGGTGGTTGGTACCCACTTTGGGATTTGTTTGTCAAACATGACTTATACAGAAATCATGTTGTTTTATGAGTATTTTTGTAAAACTTCATATCTCAGTAGGTTGACTTATTTTAAAATACATTTTGGAGTTTATTTTAAATTATTTCCGCTGAACGCTTTATTCTCTTATGCAATCTATATCCTTTGTTTGAAGGGTATGCCAACTACCTCTCCAGGACCAACAAGAATAGATATTAAAAGACAAACAACTCTAATACAAGAAAATGTAGAAAATTCAAATATGGTTGTCCCTAGAATGATAAAATGGGATCAAGTAAGCCTTCCAAAGTAATGGAAATTAGAGCAAGCTGTACCTAAAAACCTATACAAAATAAAGATCCAAAGGAAATAATTCAATATAATAATGGAGAAGTAGAAATTAACTTCTCTTCTTTGCTAGTGAAAGCTGTTCTTAAAAAACGGAAACAGGCAATCTAAGGCCAAGAAAACCCTCAAAGGATAAGTAAAAAGAAAATATCAATCTTGAAGGAGTCCAACAAACTTCTGAACAAATTCGTTAGTCTTACCATAGGGTTGAAACTCGAGGATCCAATATACAGGCACCTTCATCTCCAACTTTTTCAGATATGCAAAGTATTAATGTAAAACGGCAGAAAAAAATTTAATATTAATTGTGAAATGTTAAATAAAGATTACTTTAACAAGTAAAATGAAGAAATAAGTAATTGATTTGAAGAAACTTACATATATGAAAAAAATTTGAGTTGTCCAAAAAACCCACTAAAATATTCACGAGTTAATTATTTGGATTAAATTGCAAGCAATTAAAATTTTCAAAATTAAGACCGCGGGGAATAGATTCTAAAGTTAAAAATGAGGCAAACTACGAATATTTTAATATGTTAATTGATTCAGTTTAAATGCAATTAAAATTTTTTGTTTGACCAACCAGGCAACCAATGGCATTACTCCAATTCCACGTTTACTTGTGTGGAGGTGAAAATTGCAAAGAGATTGAGTGCTGGCCCATGATTGGCTAGTCATGGTTGACTGTTATCCATCAATTTATAGAAAAGATAACAGTTTATGATATAGTATTCCCAAACTCACTTAACCATTGTATGCAAACACTATATGTTGATGCAGATTATGGGGATCTGAGTTACCAACGTAGATGTGTTGATCTAGGGATCTTGATCACCACCGGAAGAGTGGTGAGCAGGATATTGTCATGAAGATTAAGTGGTTATGGTGGCGATGACTCTCTCACAAGGGGAGTAACTTGCACAAACCAAAAATGTTGAAGATACTGGTGTAGTACCAGCCAAATAATCTCCGACGATCTAGTCAGGTAGGGAGGTCTGGTGGATTGATCTCTTGAGAGATTGTAAGATAAGTAGAAAAGAAAAAGCGCCTCTCTTTTGGCGAGGCAGTCCCTGTTTTATAGGTCAAGATTGAGGTTTACCTGCATGGGGATGGAGGGTCAAGATGAGGCCATGTCTCCTTGTCAGTCTTGCATGCTACCCACCTACCAAGTCACATTGCATTTAATGTAAGTATGGCTTAGGTTGAGTGTGAGTGGGTTAGGTCTAATCCATGCCTCGTATGTCAGAGTAAGTGAGGCAAGTGGGAGTTTCCCACTCAAGTGTGTCTGGGGATTTGTGCACGGACCAGACAGAAGGTTTGTTATGAGAGTGGTGACGATCCGAGCCGATCTGATACTAGGCCACCGTGGAGATGACTGGTGCATTGTTGAGTTTGGAAGCTTCAGATCGGATTGTTGGACCCGAAAGATTGGATCGGAAATCTGCACTAATGATCCGATCCGAGGTAGAATTTCCTTTTTGGGAGTCTAATGTAGTTCAGCCCTTAGGTAGGTCGGATCAGATGGAACACATCGAATGATCTGCTAGAACTCAACGGACTATGTCTGACGAAAGCGAGCCACGTGTCAGATTCTTATTGGTAGGCTAAAAGTTCCAATTCACCTATGAATATAAGTCCCCAACTTCTGATCCGATCGACCAGAACGGATTAGAAGTTGTAGATAAGCGTTATGTTCGAGTCCCGAAATCCTCGGTGGATATATTTGAACTGTTGGCGGTTGTGGGCAATGAGTACTTCACCTGCGTGGCAGCCGTTGGTTGGGCCTATGGTCTTGGGAATACGCGATACGTCAGAACTATCATGTCCATCAGTATGGGTGTCTTTTCGGATGCACACATATGTGTACGTGCCACGTGGCGAGATCCAGCGGTCTACAATTTTTAAATTGTACGGTGTGAATTGGCATTCCCATGGGTATAAAATCCCACCATAGAGTTATGTTTCCCGCACATCTGCTTTTTCTTCTTCGCCTGTTCTGTGTCTAGTGACTTGTGAAATTGCCGTCTTGCTCTTCGGCCTCGATCCGAAGTGTTCTTGCCATTTGATAGGATTGGAAGTTTGGAGTAGCAAGGCGCAAACACTGGTGGGAAGGGGTAAGTGCCATCTCTGCTCTCTGACGTTTCAATTGACTGATTGATGATTGACATGAACTTGAGTCACTGATTAAGTGACCAATTGATGGTCCTCTCAATTAGGACTTAGAGTGTTTAGAGACCATGCCTAGCCCATGATATCGATCGAGCTTGTGGACTTGAGTAGTCCCGCCAGTTCGGATCGGGATGTTTAGGGACCTTGCTTAGTCAGTGGTACCGATTGAGCCTGTGGACTTGAATAGTCCCGCCAGTTTGGATCGGGGTGTTTAGAGACCTTGCCTAGTCTGTGATACCGATCGATCCTGTGGACTTGAGTAGTCCCGCCAGTTCAGATCGGGATGTTTAGAGACCTTGCCTAGTCTGTGATACCGATCGAGCCTG
>QANT01007301.1:0-12500 GCA_003254885.1 Purshia tridentata | reverse complement strand
GTGAAACGGACCAACTTTTCATTATTTGGGTCTGGGCCTTTTTGTTTTAGAATCCCACCATAGCCCAATTCAGAGGCATCTATTTCCACTATTTTAGTGGACTCAGGCCTTGCTATTACCAAGCAAGGGAGCTCTTTAGCTCTGGCCTTAAGCCTTTGGACCGCTTTTGTGTGCTGCTCAATCTATTCTGGGGGTTTCTTTTTTAGCCTTTGGTACGGCAACTTGCTTTCTTGTGCAAGATCCTTGTAAAAGTCAACAATATAGTTTAGACTTCCAAGGAACCTTTGCAGCTTGGTCTTCTCCTTTAATTCATCAAGAAATTTATCAACAAAAGCAATCGCCCTATCAATGGGAATGATAGTACCTTGGTGGATATGATGGCCTAGAAACCTGACCCTAGTTTGGAATAGTTCCATCTTTTTAGATGAAATTACCAATCCTGCATTCTCCACAACTCTTAAGAAGACTCTTAAGTGCTTCAGGTGTTGGTCAAAGGTGTTGGAGAAGATCAGCACATCATCGATATAAACAATCGATGATCCTCCTCTTGGATCTGGATTTGCCAGTATCCAGATTTCATGTCAAACTTCGAGAATATAGTGGCATTGTAGAGCCGCCCAAGTAAGTCCTTTTTATTTGGAATCGGATAACTGATCCACTTCAAAGCCTTATTTAGAGCTTTGTAGTTAATTACCAGTCTTGGGACTCCTCTTTCGATCTCAGTAGCCT
Organism: Purshia tridentata; assembly: GCA_003254885.1. Classification (NCBI taxonomy): domain Eukaryota; kingdom Viridiplantae; phylum Streptophyta; class Magnoliopsida; order Rosales; family Rosaceae; genus Purshia; species Purshia tridentata. Next base: position 11,771 of record QANT01007301.1, on the reverse strand, counting down.
TCATAACATAGAAAGCTGGGCAACTTCATGGAGATTTGCTTTCTCTTATCAGCCTTTTTGACAAGAGATCTTCTATTTCTTTTTTACATGTCTCCATTAGCGCACTATTCATCTGGATAGGTCGTGCCTTTGTAGGGATCATCGTGGCCTCATCAAACTCTGGTTCGTATGGGAGGGCCACTGAATGCTGCTTTTGATCCCAAAATGCTTTAGGATGGTCAGCGCAGGCCTTTTGCAAGAACACCTCTTTTAGATGCTCAATTTTCCTTTGGTTTGCCGACACTTTTAGCGCCTCTTTAGTCCTTTTGTAGCGCAATTCCTCCTTTAAAGAACAAAGAAACTGTTCTTTTCCTTTTAGGAGTTGGATTGCCGTTACATACTTCGCTTGAGGTTTCTGGATGAAGTCAAATACAACTTCTATTCCATCAACCTTGACCTTCAACCCTTTACTATCCACTTTGAGCGTATTGGTTTGGTAAAGAGTTTGGAGGAAGGTGTTACCTAGGATGCAAGAATCTTTTAGATCTTTGACTAGAATAATCTGGACTGGTAGGCATACACCATTGCTGCAGACCGCTGCATCAGGTAGTTTGTACTGAATCTGCATCCTCCTTCCGTTAGCGGCTCTCAGTGTTTGAGTTGTCTTTGAGAAATATCTCGATGGTACTAGGCCTTCTTGGAGGCAATTCAAATCTACACCGGAATCAATGAGTGTGACAGCTGAGAACTGGAAACTGTCCTGGATCTATATAGTAATCTCAACTAGCCATCGCTAGCCATAAACACGCTCAATCTGGGAAAAAGATCCCAAAGCATTTACTTCAAGCTCACTAATTACTATCCCCTTAGCCTTAGTTCCTGACTCCACTCCGGGCTCTTGGAATTGAGCATCGAACTCCATGAGTTCTTTCCATTCCTTTGCATCTGCAACAAGGCTTGCTTCCTGGGCCATTTCCAAAATATTTATTCTGGTCTTCAACTCCTTTAGCTCAGTTTTAACTTGCTTGATTTTAGCTTGCAAGTCTTGGACTGTTACTTCTTTTTGGAGTTGCTTAGCCTGAACTCGTTCCACTATAGCCTTGTAGCTATATGGGGTTGCTAACCTTTTAGGCTGGTTTGGAGTCTGGGTCTCCTGAGCCTGCTGCTCTTTAAGAGCATTCAAGAAGCTTTCAATGGCTTCTCTTTTTCGAACTAGATCCTGGATGGCATCAATTAAATCCAAGGTGAGGTTGTCATGCTTTGTAAGGACTCGAACACACCCGCACTGCTCCTGCTCGTCATCCGAAGAGGTTGTTTCTTGTGAGAAACTTTCCTCTGTATCGTTGAGCTCTACGAGTTCATCTGAAGAGTCATCAGATGCTAGGAACAAGTGGTAGAGCGAAGCTTTTAGCTCTTCACTTATTTCTAGAGCATTGATCTTCTCCTTCATTCGACACTCATTTTTATAGTGTCTTACCTTTCCACATTTGTAGCAGACTGGTGGCTTTTTTTAAGTCTGCCCCTTGTACTTTTTCTTTTCTGGGTAGGCTTTGCCCCTTTTAGAGGTTCTTTTTGGGAAGTCTTCCCTTGTTCTGCGGTCTTTGTAGTAAGGCTTCTTATAGAAATTAGTCTGAGGCCTGACCTTCTTCTTGTGTTTAGCCTTTATTCCTTCCAGGCCAAACTGTTTGCAGAAATCTCCTAACTCTTTTCCCTTCATAGTACGCTGCTTCTCAATCTGCCTTTTCAACTTCATATCTGTGCATAGTGCTATTTCTTTTGCACATATGTGACTATTTAGCTCACCAAATGTGACAGTATTGTAGGGGATTACTCCTCCATAGACTTGTTTTAGTCTACTTCTTACTTTCTCAGCAAACATCGGCGGGAGGCCTGATATGTACTTTTCCTTCCAGAACTCAGAATGGCAGTCGTTTTTGGTGAAGACCTTTGTCATGAACACATCTTTATACCACCGGAAATGCGACAAGGTTTTGCATCTGAAGTTCATCAGGATATCTCTGGTACTTTCCAAGTAGTCCGTTTCGTTGCCAATGAAATGCCAAAGTAAAGTATAGACCAGTGTATTGACTTGGTCTCCTTCATAGACTACTTCCATCCCAGTATCTACTTCTCTTTCACTTGTCAGGATTTGTTCCTGAAAAGTCTCCGGGAGGTTGTCCCGCCAACCTTTGAGTTGGCCTATGAAACCGGCAATGAGTAGACATGCTCTGTGTCTCTCATCTGAGATAAAACTGCTTGCTCGATAAGCAGTAGCTTGCATCAACATTTGTCTAAATGTTTCTGCAATCTGGTACTCAGTTTTGCTGTCGATGTTCCACTCAGTAATGGCTCCTCCATCTAAGATTCTTGGCTCTCCATTTCCTTTATACTGGAGATCCACCGGTGAGGGACGAGGGTAGTGATTCTTTGTTCTCCCCCTTTCGAGCCTGTTGATTCCTTCTTTAGGAACTTTGTCCAGAGAATTTTCTCTGAAAGCCTCTTCTAGATCATCTATGTCAGAGTCTCCTTTAGACAAGACATTGATTGATCCTTTTCCCGAGCTTAACTTGGAAATTCGATTTGTCAGCTCTTCAACTAGCTCTGTGCTAGTTCCTCCAAATTTGAACTTCGAGTTCAGCTTTGGCGGTGGCCTAATCAAGAGCTTTTCCTCCTTCCTTCTTCCTGGTAGCACTGGTGATACCAGTCCTTTTGCTTCTGAGATTTTTTGGAAGGGTACAGCCATTCTTTTAGATTCTGGCTGTTTTGTCTCTTTCCCTCCTTCTTCCACCAAGTTTTCCACAGCTTCATCTATTCTGATGGTCTGTTCTCCAATTGTCTGGAGGTGGAGGTTTGTATAGTTTTGCTGGGCTGCCATAGCATCCATGACCAATGCTAGATCCCTTATGTTAGCATTGAATGGAATGGCAGTTGTTCCACTAAATTCTACTATTTTTACTGGGGGATGGACTGCCTTCTCTATCTTCCCATCCTTCATTTTAAAGTTTTTGAGGTTGTTGCTCAAGACCCACAGGGATGATTTTAGCATTTCACTGCCATTTTCTGAAATATACCTATCAAACCAAGAGAAAAATAGAACATTTCTCCTAATCTGATGCATATATTCCAGATATTTGATGTGAGTAGTGGCTCTCTCCTCTTGGCTGAAATTCTCGTGATACCATCTCCTTTAAGAAGCATGGCATGGTCGCATGTACTCCTTGGTGAGTAAATCTTTATTTACTATACACTCCTTTTCGTCAGTGGTAAGTACATTTATACTTGGCTCGTAAACCGACCCTTCCATGTCTGAAAAGGTTGGCTCTTCCTGCTTGTACACCGGATGAGCAATAGGAATTGATCCTTCCACAGTGTATCCATCTCAGGTAGGACTCTTTGCCCTTTCCTCAGACTGGAAGCCCCAAGTGCACTAAAACAAGTCTATGGAGGAGTAATCCCCTACAATACTATCACATTTGGTGAGCTAAATAGCCACATATGTGGAGAAGGAATAGCACTATGCACGGATATGAAGTTGAAAAGGCAGATTGAGAAGCAGTGTGCTATGAAGGGAAAGGAATTAGGAGATTTCTGCGAACAGTTTGGCCTGGAAGGAATAAAGGCTAAATACAAGAAGAAGGTCAGGCCTTAGACTAATTTCTATAAGAAGCCTTACTACAAAGACCGCAGAACAAGGAAAACTTCCCAAAAAGAACCTTTAAAAGGGGCAAAGTCTACCTAGAAAAGAAAAAGTACAAGGGCCAGACTTCAAAAAAGCCACCAGTCTGCTACAAATGTGGAAAGGTAGGACACTATAAAAATGAGTGTCGAATGAAGTAGAAGATCAATGCTCTATAAATAAGTGAAGAGCTAAAAGCTTCGCTTTACCACTTGTTCCTAGCATCTGAACTTGCAGAGCTCAACGATACAAAGGAAAGTTTCTCACAAGAAACAACCTCTTCGGATGACGAGCAGGAGCAGTGCGAGTGTGTTCGAGTCCTTACAAAGCATGACAACCTCACCCTGGATTTAATTGATGCCATCCAGGATCCAGTTCGAAAAAAAGAAGCCATTGAAAGCTTCTTGAATGCTCTTAAAGAGCAGCAAGCTCAGGAGACCCAAACTCCAAACCAGCCTAAAAGGCTAGCAACCCCATATAGCTACAAGGCTATAATGGAACGGGTCCAGGCTAAGCAACTACAAAAAGAAGTAATAGTCCAAGACTTGCAAGCTGAAATCAAGCAAGTTAAAACTGAGCTAAAGGAGTTGAAGACCAGAATAAATATTCTGGAAATGGCCCAGAAGCAAGCCCTGTTGCAGATGCAGAGGAATGGAAAGAACTCATGGAGTTCGATGCTCAATTCCAAGAGTCCGGGGAAGAGTCAGGAACTACGGCTAAAGGGATAGTAATTAGTGAGCCTGAAGTAAATGCTTTGGGATCTATTTCCCAGATTAAGCGTGTTTATGGCCAGCGATGGCTAGTTGAGGTTACTATTCAGATCCAGGACAGTTTCTAGTTCTCAGCTGTCGCACTCATTGATTCTGGTGCAGATCTGAATTGCCTCCAAGAAGGTCTAGTACCATCGAGATATTTCTCAAAGACAACTCAAACACTGAGAGCCGTTAACGGAAGGAGGATACAGATTCAGTACAAACTACTTGATGCAGCGGTCTGCAGCAATGATGTATGCCTACCAGTCCAGTTTATTCTAGTCAAGGATCTAAAAGATTCTTGCATCCTAGGTAACACCTTCCTCCAAACTCTTTACCAAACCAATACGCTCAAAGTAGGTAGTAAAGGGTTGAAGGCCAAGGTTGATGGAATAAAAGTTGTATTTGACTTCATCTAGAAACCTCAAGCGAAGTATGTAACAGTAATCCAACTCCTAAAAGGAAAAGAACAGATTCTTTGTTCTTTAAAGGAGGAATTGCGCTACAAAAGGACTGAAGAGGCGCTAAAAGTGTCGGCAAACCAAAGGAAAATTGAGCATCTAAAAGAGGTGTTCTTGCAAAAGGTCTGCGCTGACCATCCTAGTGCATTTTGGGATCGAAAGCAGCATTCAGTGGCCCTCCCACACGAACCAGGGTTTGATGAGGCCACGATGATCCCTACAAAGGCGCGACCTGTCCAGATGAATAGTGCGCTAATGGAGACGTGCAAAAAAAAAAAGAATATCTCTTGTCAAAAAGGCTAATAAGAGAAAGCAAATCTCCATGGAGTTGCCTAGCTTTCTACGTTATAAAGGCTATTGAGATCGAAAGAGGAGTCCCAAGACTGGTAATTAACTACAAAGCTCTAAATAAGGCTTTGAGGTGGATCAGGTATCCGATCCCAAATAAAAAGGACTTACTTGGGCGGCTCTACAACGCCACTATATTCTCGAAGTTTGACATGAAATCTGGATACTGGCAAGTCCAGATCCAAGAGGAAGAACACTACAAGACAGCATTCACTGTTCCATTTGGGCACTACGGATGGAATGTCATGCCATGCCATTTGGGCTCAAAAATGCCCCCTCTGAGTTTCAAAATATCATGAATAAGGTACTCAACGCCTACTCAGAGTTTGCGATTGTTTGTATCGATGATGTGCTGATCTTCTTCAACACCTTTGACCAACACTTGAATTACTTAAGAGTCTTCTTAAGAGTTGTGGAGAATGCAGGATTGGTAATTTCATCTAAAAAGATAGAACTATTCCAAACCAGGGTCAGGTTTCTAGGCCATCATATCCACTAAGGTACTATCATTCCCATTGATAGGGCGATTGCTTTTGCTGATAAATTTCCTGATGAATTAAAGGAGAAGACCTTGTTGCAAAGGTTCCTTAGAAGTCTAAACTATATTGCTGACTTTTACAAGGATCTTGCACAAGAAAGCAAGTTGCTGTACCAAAGGCTGAAAAAGAAACCCCCAGAATTGACTGAGCAGCACACAAAAGCGATCCAAAGGCTTAAGGCCAGAGCTAAAGAGCTCCCTTGCTTGGCAATAGCAAGGCCCGAGTCCACTAAAATAGTGGACATAGATGCCTCCGAATTAGGCTATGGTGGGATTCTAAAACAAAAAGACCCAGACCCAAATAATGAACAGTTGATCCGTTTCACTTCAGGAGTCTGGAACGAAGCCCAACAAAAATATTCCACCTTTAAAAAGGAAATCTTAGCCATTGTCCTGTGTGTCTCAAAGTTTGAAAGGTGACCTCCTAAATTAGGAGTTCATAGTTAGGGTTGACTGTAAGGCAGCCAAAGACGTCCAAAAAAAGGATGTGAAAAGTGTAGCATCCAAACAAATATTCGCTAGATGGCAAGCCATACTCTCTGCATTTGACTTCAAGATAGAATTCATAAAAGGAGAGAATAATTCTCTACCTGATTTTCTAACCAAAAAATATTTGCAGGGCAACCAAAAGGAAGAGAAGGATGAACAGGGCACAAACACAACGGCAACAGAGGTGAAGGGCCATGGCCTAAGAAAACACTCGGTGGGTTAGACAGCCCACTGAGGAGGAGCCTAAAAGGACTCCTTTCCATCACTCCTTTGATAATTTCATCTGCATTATTGAAGAGGAGTTCAAGACACTAGAACCTAAAGAGGTTGCCAGCTCATATTTCAAGGATCCCCTTGATCCTAAAGATGGAGCCAAGAAAAGAACGTGGTATGAGTCTATACTATTCGAAACAGGTTCTGCCACCGTGTTCCATAAGTTTAACTCCAAGAAGGCTAAAATGCCTTCATTTTCTCAGTTATACATCTTAAAGGTGTTGTCCTTAAAGAACTTCCTGAAGATCTTCACAGGAGCCTCTTCTCCTATGGCTAGGGTTTACTTCACGGATAAAAAGATCAACCGTCCTTTCTTAACTTACAAGGACTATTCGAAAGCATGGAGACATGTCATAATCATCCAAATAGAAGGATACACCCACTCCTAGTTGATAAGGTTTCAGACCTTGGAAAAACTGACATTCTTCCCAAATTTGTTCATTGCATGGTTTTTCATTTGGGGACCAATTGATTTCATTCTCCCAGAACAGTTGAAGGAGTGCTTAACCAGGTTTGCTATGGCGAATACCAACGCTGTGCAGCCATGGCTTATAAGTCTATGGTTCTATGCACTGTATAATCTATGTTGGATCACCAAGTGGACTTACTCTATCTTAGGACTAGATGAGGATGAGGACAACCACCTTCCTATGATGGTACGGTCAATTTGCGTGAAATGGTGGGATAAGTTCGATCTATTCCATTTCCACCCATCGAAATTTAGAATTAAATTAATTAATTTGACCCAGCCAGAACTATCAACAGGAAAGGATAAGGGAAAAGGAAAAAGTCTAAAATACTCAGTAATGCAGCAGATCCAAACCCTAAAAGAAAAGAATAAAGATCTTCCCAGAGATATGCTAAAAGCATTAATCCAAGATGCCTTCTCCACTCCCGATGAGTACTCATTAGATGAGGACTACCGGTATGTCACAGAGAGTCTTGGAAATGATGATATCTAAAAGATATCCGACAAAAGCATGTGGCACCTAAAGTTAGGTGTGACTCATCTCCACCAAATCCAAAAGAAGATTCCCCACTTAGTTCTTATCCTTGTGCCGACACTAGAAGCCACACACTTAGTGGACAGGTGGTTATTCTTCAGTTGTCTTCTTATGCCAACACTAGAAGTCACTCACTTAGTGGGAGTCTTATCTTACTTTTTGCTCTTTCTTTTGTTGGCCACTAGTTAGGCCCGTGATTCTCTTTTGGCCACTTGTTTTGGCCCTTGCAATCTAGCTTTGTGTATAAATAAGGGGATAGAGCCTCAGTGAAGATCATCGATCAGAATCCTACTCTCTTACATTGTAAAAACCCCACTTTTTGTAAAATATTCCATTTTTCAACAAAGTTTGCAGTATGCTTTCTTCACTAGTTTGAAGTGTGTTTACAAACTCTTAACTGTAAGTTCTTTTATCTACTTTATGGTTTTATTAGGATTTGATTTATTAACTCGTCTTAGACACCACGAAAATTATCTTCTTGTTCTTAAACACAATCTATTAGCCTCTAGACATTCCCTCCAAACCACACGAAAAACAGACGCACTCTATAACCTATTAAGGGATCAAATCCTCTATTTACATGAGAAAATCGTCCACACTAAAACCCAAATCCATCTTTACAATGAAGCATTGAAATCTCTTGCCTTCTAGCCAATCTTGGTGCAAAGTGGTATCAAAGCCACTAGAACGGTAAGAGGGAGTCCTGCTAACCATCTGTCTTAGGGCGAAACTGTGATTGCTGCGAACGGCCAGGGATTCGTTATTGGGGTCAACAGTGCAGCTGGCTAGCGTGGGACAGTAGCGAATTCTTGGCATTTCCGGCAGGTTTTGGTTAGATCGGACGCATCTTGCTTCAACGTGGGCCAGAAGTAGCCTTGCCTGATTGTTCTATAGGCGAGTGCTCTTCCTTATGAATGATTGCCGCAAACTCCCATATGAATTTCCCTTAAGACTGCATGTCATTCTTCAGGTGTTATGCATCGCAAGTATGGCAAGGTAAAGCTACGTTTGTAGAGTATGCCATTGATTATGCTAAACCGAGCCGATCTAGCTTTCAGCTGCTGAGCTGAATTCTTATCAACTGGTAGAATCCCGGAGGTCAGGTAATCAATGATCGGAGTCATCCAGTTTGGATCGGCGTTAACCTGCAGGATGATTTGCTCCTCTCGGGTGCTCGGCTTGGTCAACACTTCTACAAGATCCTTCGGGTTTGAGCGGTAGCTATGGCTGAAGCCAGACGGGCTAGTGCATTGGCATGAGAGTTTTCTGACCTTGGGACCTAGAAGATGGAGAATCCTTGAAAGCCTTTTAGTGATGACTTCGCCTTGTGAGTTTGGGCAGCGTTCCGAGCATAGCTCTTTCTAGCTCTGTTTGAATCTTTTCTTAGGGTTAGCCCTCCCTCAGTAGAATATACATGCACTTTTTCAGGATGTCCGTCAATGGTGAGTTGCCTCTCTCCCCCTTCTGCTTCTCATTGGATCTTCTCAGGAACTGGGGGATCTTACCATCCCGAGCTAGTCGTTCAATGGCCTCTTTGAGGCAGAAGCAGTCCTTGGTGATGTGGCCATGAGCTTCATGGTACTTGCAGTAGACCTCCTCCTTCCTGTACTTTTCAGGAACTCCCTTGATTGGTTTCGACTTTGGGAGCTGGGATTGGATCTTTTCTAATATGACTTCTATGCTTGTGTTGAGAGAGGCATACTCTGTGAAGTTGACATGCCTGGGTGACTTCCCCAATAATTGATGTCCTTCAGATTTAGCCCTCTTGGAGTAAGATCTGGGTTCGGACGTCTTTCCTCACTTTTTCTTCGGTGTTTGCCCTGTTCCCAAAGCTTCAACCTGGCTCTCCCACTCCTTGGATCGGGCCCATTTGGCAGCCTCAACAGAGAGTTCATCGTAGTTCGATGAGAGATTTCTCATTAAATGGGATAGGAGTTCTCCGGCGAGGAGTCCCCGAATGAGGTGGTTGCGCGCGGTCTTATCATCCGTTTCATCACACCTCGTGTACTCGATGTTGAAATGGATAAGATATTCTTTCAAGCTTTCCCCTTCTTGTTGCTTAATGAGAGAGAGATCATGTAAGTTATAGAGGCGGTCGAATATAACCCTGTACCTGGCCATGAATGCCCTCCGTAGATCAGCGAAGGAGTCAATAGAGTTCGGTTTGAGGCTTCTGAACCAGCTCCGCACAGGCCCTTTAAGAGTAGATGGGAAGATCCTACACTTGGTCGCTTCGGTTGGGCCCCGAGCTTCCATAGCATACCTAAAATTATTGAGATGATCGAGTGGATCTTTGGTCCCATCGTACTGATCTATTTTTGGTGGTTTAGTATCTGTGGATACCTTAGTCCCCATGAGTCGCCTGGTATAGAGGAGTGGGAGCTCGTCACCTTGATCCAACTGGGGCCCGATCGATCATGCAAGTTCCTCAATTAGTCCTGTACCAATCCTCGGACAAGCTCTGTGACATCCGATTTGCTTGGTTCAGGCATTGTTTCAGCCGACCCCTCTGCTCAAGTGCTGAGTCGTTCAGTGACTGGAATGCGTGAGCCTCATCTCTGACTGGTCGGCCTTCGTTTTGACCTGGCCATTTCATCTCCCAACCGCGTAAACACTTGGCGTCGTTCCTCCGGAGGAGGCATGGGAGATGAGAATTCGGGTCCTTCCTCTACCCGGTTAGAGGTATCCAACCTACTTCTGGCCGACACGCGAGGGGCAGGGGTTCCTAACAGTCCTGGAGCGGTTCTCTGCGAGGCAGATGGCAAGTAGCATTCACCGCTTGATTCGGCTGGACTGAGCTCTGGGGTTGCGCTCTCATTCCTTATAAAGGCCGCCCTTTTTTGCTGAACCACGTGGCGTGCGTTCAGAAATTCCACTGATCAGTTAGCTGCATGGCTTCAAATCTTGGAAAGCAGCAATCAATATTTCGCCGAATCGGATGGGCGTCTATGTCCACTTGTGTGATAATATTTGGCACCCCCGTGTGTTCGGACCAGGCGACGTCGCGAGAATGCTCTGCCTGGCGGTCTGGGCCCAATCTGGCCTTCTGGATTTCTGCTGCCATCTCGATCTGTTTGGCCATTAGCTCTGCATTCTTCTTTAAGAGCTGGTTTTCTGCTTCAAGATGCCTTTGGTTTTCTCTTAGGAGCCTGTTGGCTGCCTTTACTTCGGCCTTTGCTTTGGATTTGGTAGCTTTTAAGGAACTGTCCCTCTTTTCCTTGTTAGGAGTTCGGGGACAAAATGATTGTTGGTTGTCTTCAGATGCTTCTAAAGAAGAAGCGTACTAGCTTCTGGTGCTCATCTTGTTGAGGTGTGCTGCGAAAGATGATGATTTGGGAAATACTTAGTCAGGTGTTGGATGAACACGAAGGAAGTGCACGTTCCCACAGACGGCGCCAATCTGTTGATGTAGATTATGAGGGATTTGAGTCACCAGCGTAGATGTGTTGATCTAGGGACCTTGATCACCACCGGAAGAGTGGTGAGCAGGATATTGTCCTGAAGATTAAGTGGTTATGGTGGCGATGACTCTTTCACAAGGGGAGTAACCTGCACAAACCAAAAATGTCGAAGATACTAGTGTAGTACCAGCCAAATAATCTCCGACGATCTAGTCAGGTAGGGAGGTATGGTGGATTGATCTCTTGAGAGATTGTAAGATAAGTAGAAAAGAAAAAGCCCCTCTCTTTTGGCAAGGCATTCCCTGTTTTATAGGTCAAGATTGAGGTTTACCTGCATGGGGATGGATGGTCAAGATGAGGTCATGTCTCCTTGTCAGTCTTGCATGCTGCCCACCTACCAAGTCACATTGCATTTAATGTAAGCATGGCTTAGGTTGAGTGTGAGTGGGTTAGGTCTAATCCATGCCTTGTATGTCAGAGTAAGTGAGGCAAGTGGGAGTTTCCCACTCAAGTGTTTCTAGGGATTTGTGCATGGACCATACAGAAGGTACGTTATGAGAGTGGCGACGATCCGAGCCAATCTGATACTAGGCCACCGTGGAGATGACTGGTAAATTGTTGAGTTTAGAAGCTTCAGATCGGATCGTTGGACTGGAAAGATCGGATCAGAAATCCGCACTACTGATCTGATCCGAGGTAGAACTTCCTGTTTAGGAGTCTAATGTAGTTCAGTCCTTAGGTAGGTCGGATCAGATGGAACACGTCAGATGATCTGCTCAAACTCAACGGATTATGTCTGATGAAAGCGAGCCACGTGTCAGATTCTTATTGATAGGCTAAAAGTTCAATT
>QANT01007299.1:0-11025 GCA_003254885.1 Purshia tridentata | reverse complement strand
GCGGTTTTTAAGGAACGTTAAGTATTTTATATCTTAGGAAAAGAAGTTTTGAAGAAAAGGATTTTCAAACCACCCTTCGCAGTACCCTTCAGATTATCAGATTATATAGGTCTTTGGGACCCATCACGGCACACACATAGGCTTTGGGCCGTGTGTCCGGATGCTTTGCCCTTTGGAGGTGGCCCTGCGTGCACGTACGGCAGGTATATTGGCCCTGCATGTGTATGACAGACTCTGGCTCTGCACATGTACGGCAGGATTATTGGCTTTGCATGCGTATGGCAGGTTGTGAGCTCTGCGCATGTATGGCAGGATTATTGGCCTTGCATGCGTATGGCAGGTTGTGAGCCCTGCGCATGTACGGCAGGCTATTGGCCCTGCATGCGTACGGCAGGTCGTGGGCCCTGCGCATGTACGGCAGGTTCGGTGGGTAACTGTTTGGGTGAGCGTTTTCGTTGTTATATCAATTTCGTAAGCAAGTTTTCAAAGGTTATGAACTGTCAGTTCGGGTTTCATATTTGTCAGCTTGATTAGTTTGATGCTTGTCAGCTTAAATTGTTTTATTTATTTTCTCAGAAAATCTCAAAGTGGATTTTAAAGATATTGATTTACATAGAGTAACCAGTGGATTTTTACGAAATATTTTAAAACTGGGGGATTTCAAAGAAGGTTTGGGAAAATTTAAGGAAACTTGAAAAATAAAGATTTATTATTGCTTATTTTGAATTACGTCCACTCACTGAGTTTATCTCACTAGTTTTACCTTTGTTTGTTGTTTTAAATTTTCCCCCAGGTTGTAGCGGTGGAACGGTCAAGCCAAAGACGTCGAGACAATCTAGTTAGCTGGTGTAGTTATAGGTGTTTAGTTATCTTGTAAATTTTATTTCGTTAGTGAAATTTGTAGTACTGCTCTGAAAATTTAGTTGAAAACTTAAATATTTGGTTTTGAAATTTTGGGTCGGAGACCCTTTGGTTGCGGTAGAGGAGCTGTGATGCTTAGAAGTGCTTTTGCAGGTCTTCGTGGAGAAAGGGTTAGTCCAATTTCAGGGGAGGTTCTGCCGAATTTTCGGTTGAATTTTTCCTTGATATTGGATTCCCGCAGGATCACTCCGAGTTCCAGAGTGGAATTCAGGGAGGGTCCTGTCATGCTATCAATAACATTAAGAGGACTTTTACCAAAGGGACCAAGGGTTGCAATATTTCGATTATGTCCATTTTTCAATGAAGTACGTCAAAGGATGATTGATAAAAATAAATTAGAACTTCTTGAAGATGATGTTGTAGACACTTTGTGCATGTTTGAAAGGTTTTTTCCTCCATCCTTTTTTGACATTATGTGTAACGACCCGTACCTTTTTAAGTATATTCTAATAGGGCCCAAAGTTAACTTTTGGTGCTAGTAAGATTTTATCTTTGACCTTGGGTCCGTTAGGAAGGTCTTAAGCTCACGAGTTTGTCGACACGTGGCATGGGTCGTTTAGAGCCACGGGTAGAAAGTTATGAATGTGACAAGGGATCTAAAGTTGACTTTTTAAATTATTGGGATTTTAGAGTTGACTTTGACATGGTGATGTAGAGCTCGACTCCACAAGTTCGTAGACACGTAGCATGCGTCATTTGGAGCTACGGTTTGAGAAATACAGAGGTTCAAAGTGAGGGGCAAACTTGTAATTAAGAGGAAATGGCATTTAAAATTCCAGAAATTTCTGGAATTCTCTCCCTTCCTCTTATTTCTTCCCCACGTGCAGCCCACCTCCCCCAGACCCGCAGGCCATCCTTCTCTCCCCTCTCCACTTCGTACAACCACCCACCCCCCACCGGCGACGTCCCCAGCCGCTGACCAGCGAACTCAGACTCCTCTCGCCGCCCCCAGCCCTTCCTCTTCTCTCTCCTGTGATTTATTTCTCCCTCTGCGCATGCGACGTGCACGACCCGTGTGACAACCCAGCCTTCACCGATCATTCCGGCGGCCTAGACCCACCGGCAACACTCTCCAAGTGTCGGCCAGCTGCCCCAGTGCATCGTCCCGTGGACCTAGCCTTTGACACGTGCGAAATCTGCTCGGAAACCACCCAGCTCGCTGCCCCTGTTGGTCGCGGATTCCAGCTAGCTCTGGTCTCCAATTACCTCAATTTTAGGTGAGTTTTCTCTTCTCCTTGTGGGCTTTCTTTCCCCTTTAGTTTGGGTGTCTAATTTTGAGTATTTTGGAAGATTAAAATTTGGGGGATTTTGAGATCATTCGGATTTGGCCTTGTTTGAGTGGAATGGTTGGTTGTTTTGTGTAATTAGGGGTTTAGGGATGAATTTGGGGTAAATTGGAACTTAATTGGTTGATGAATTTTGAAAATTTTGGAACTTGGAGATTTTGGGGTTATGCTCAATTGGGGATTCACATGTAATTCGGAAATTGGAGGCTATCTTGTTGTATTGTAGGTAATTTATGTCCTATTTAGAGCTCTAATTGATGCTCTAATTGATGTTAGAATGGTAAATTAGAAGAGATGTGGAGGAACTATGATTTTTGGGAATAAAAACGCTACCTTGAACAATGATGGTGATGATACGAACCTTCTAGTCATTAAACTCTCGGTTTTTATTGTGAATTTAGACTCTAATTAAGTGGGTTTTAATCTTGGAATGATTGGAAGTGTTTCGAGTCGATAAAGCCTTAATTTAATTATTATTTAGGAACTTTTTGGGCGTCGAAAATAATTCTTGGACGAACCCCGATTGTGTTTGGGGGTGAATAGGATTTAATCGAGTATAATTGACGAGTATTAAAGTTGGTGTTGTTAGATTTCGAGACGGAAGTGATTTAAAATAGAATTGGGTTTATTGGCTTTAAGAGAAATTAGAGATTTTAACCGTAAGAAGTTCAAAGAGTTAGGGCTCAGTTACATGTGTCGAAATCATCATTGAGTAGAGCCTAATTTCGAATTTTATTCTTTAGGATGAAGGCGACAATCCTGAAGCTCAAGCGATTCCACGGAAGATCGCAGCTAGATATGTCACTGTGAGTGGACTTTGCTTATGAATTGTTTATGAATTTTATGATTTAATTCATATTTTTAGTTTGAAAATATATTGTATTTCAATGGGTTCTTGTGCCAAGGATTTATTAGTCGTGGTTTTTGAGAAATGTTAAGTATTTTATATCTTGGGAAAGGAGTTTCGGAAGTTTATGATTTCAAACTTTTTCCCCAAGTATAAGAGATCGCTGAGTTCGAACCACACCATGTCGAGGCAGAAGCTTTTATTTTAAATTTATTTTCCCAAGTTGGTTTTTATCTATTGTTGTAAACTCAAATTAGACATGCTTTCCTGTTTTGGATTTGAGTTATGTTTTGTTGAGATTTTGAATTTAGTCAGAGACTCCTTGTTTGTGGAAGAGGTGCTGTGTTTTAGAAGTGTGTTTCACAGGTTTTCTAAAGAAAGGGTTAGTCCAATTTTAGGGGAAGTTCTGCCGAATTTTCGGTAGGACTTTCCTTGATATTGGATTCCCGCAGAACCACTTTGAGTTTCAGGGAGAAAAGTGGGGTCGGTCCTGTCATTATGGTTCATCTAGCTATTCACCTTGGACAAGAAGCTAGAATTGGTGGCTCTGTACATTTTTGTTGGATGTACCCATTTGAAAGGTGACATTCGCAATGTACTTTATTAATTATAACCTGAACTAATAACTATGATTTTTAGTTTGACTTTTTCAAGTGATTCAGGTTTATGAAATAATTAAAAAGCTATGTTAAGAACCATTCAAGACCTGAGGGATGCATAGCAGAAAAATATTTGGTTGAAGATGTAACGACCCATATCTTCCTAAGTGAATTTTAATAAGACCCATAGTTGACTTTTGTTTCGAGTGGATTTTAGCTTTGACCTTGCGTTCGTTAGGAAGATCTTGAGCTCATGAGTTCGTTGACATGCGGCATGGGTCGTTTAGAGCCACGGTTAAAAAGTTAGGAACGTGTTAAGGGACCCAAAAGTTGACTTTTTAAATTACCCGAATTCCAGAGTTGACTTTGACATGGTTACGTAGAGCTCGACTCCACAAGGTCGTAGACACGTAGCATGTGTCATTTGGAGCTACGGTTTGAGAAATACGGAGGTTTAAAGTGAGGGGCAAACTTGTAAATTGGGTGAAATGGCTTTTGATTTCCAGAAAATTTTGGAAATCTCTCCCTCTCTCTCTTATTTTCCCCCCACGTGCAGAGGAACACAGAGCCCCCCCAGTTCGTTACTTCTCCTCTTCTCCTCTTCTCCTCTCCCCTACACCACCTCCACAACCGGCCGCCCAGACCTACCGGCGACGTCGCTAGTCACCGGCCAGCGACCTCACACTGCCACAGCACCTTTCTCTTCTCTCTCTTGAGACCGCTTTCTCCCCCCTACCCGCGATGCTTGTGACCCGCGTGACGACTCAACGATCCTCCGGCTAGACCCACGTCTCCAGCGTACTCCTCTGGTGCCGACGACCTCCCCCAGCCACCTCCCTCGCCGGTCGTCGTTCCCACGCGCAGTGAGAAGCTCAGAAAGCTCAGCCTTGCCGCGAGCTTCCTCCGCCGATTCCGGCTGTTTCCGGCCACGATTGGCCCAGGTTCTTGGTGAGTTTTCTTTCTCCTTCCATGGGCTTTCCTTCCCCTCTAATTTGGTGGTTCAATTTTGAGTAATTGTGGAAGATTGAATTTGGGGGTTTGAGGCCATTTTCGGGTTTAGCATGGGTGTTTAAAATTAACACAAATTGTTAGGTGTTTTGGGTAATTTCCGTCATTAGGAACATATAATCGAAGATTGGAACGAGAAATTTCGGGAAAATTCGAGGAAATAGGAAGTTTGATTGTTGGTGCTTATGCCCATTTCGGGATTTCTAGAAATCTAAGGTGTTTATGATGATTTAATGGCAATTGGGAATGATTTTCACCTTTAGGAATGATTTATTGAGGTTTAGAATAGTTAATTTGAAGAAAATCAGAGAAATGGTGAGTTTGGGGTGAAATTGGGCACTTATGAGTTGTCGAAACGACACCCGGACGATCCTCGGTCAAGTTAGGTAGAATGGAGGTAAATTGGGAAAATTTACCGGATAAAAATAAGCTAGTGGCATCAGGTTTTGAGTCGAGACAGAAAATGAGTTGGGCTATAGTTAAATATAGATTTGTGAAGCGTAAGGCTTAGAACGTGCACTTGTGTTTTTACGACTTTAAATTGAATAGTATTCTAACGCTTTGTCATTCTCGTGTTAGGCGACACTCCCGAGACCCGAGACAATCCAATCGGAGACTAAAGCTAGGCTATCTCTGTGAGTGGACACTTCTTTATAAATTTTATGATTTAATTCATATTTATATTTTGAGTTTTAATTGAGTTTTATTAATTGAGAAATATTATTTGGTTCTTGAGCATGGTTTGAGAATTAATGCATGAAAATAGATTTGATGTGCTTTGGTAACTATTTTTCATGATGATTTATTCGAGCCGTTAGACCTTGGAAACGTTTTGATTTCTCAAGTAAACGTATGTTGTTTACTCGTATCTTGAAATATTAAAGGTTTGGTTATTGAAAAAGATTTTATACATGTTGGTCTAATGATTTCACAGTATTGGAAAGGTTATATGTTTTTATGGGTGAAAAGAGATTTATGGGGAAATGGTTTTCAAACCACCCTTTGCAGTACCCTTCAGATTATCCAATTGCATAGGTCTTTGGGACCCATCACGGCGCACACATAGGCTTTGAGCCGTGTGCCGAGATGCCTAGCCCTTTGGGGGTGAGCCTGCGTGCACGTATGGCAGGTATATTGGCCCTACATGTGTATGACAGACCCTGGCTCTATACATGTACGGTAGGATTATTACCCCTGCATGCGTACGGCAGGTCGTGGGCCCTGCACATGTACGGCAAGTTCGATGGGTAACTGTTGGGTGAGCGTTTTTATTATTACATCAGTTTCATAAGAATGTTTCAAAGAGTATAAACCTTCAGTTCTGATTTGATGTTTGTCAGCTTGATTAGTTTTATTTATTTTTCCCATAAAATCTCAAAGTGGATTTTAAGATATTGATTTACTTATAGTCACCAGTGGATTTTTACGAAATGTTTTAAAACTGGGGGATTTCAAATAGGGTTTGTGAGGTCTTAAGGAAACTTGAAAATAAAGGATTATTAATGCTTATTTTGAATTACGTCCACTCACTGAGTTTATCTCACTAGTTTTATCTTTGTTTGTAATTTTAATTTCCCTCCAGGTTGTAGTGGTGGAACGGTCGAGCCAAAGACGTCGAGGCACTCTTGTGAAGTTGTGAAATTGTAGGACCTGCATGCGAGTGTGCTGCTGCCACCGAGCCCGACCTAACTTCGGCGACACCAGACGACGGAACTGGCCGAGAATCACTCCCCAGCCGCCGACCATCCTTCCCTGAGCTCCCCCATGCCGGCCAGCCCCTTTCCAGCGAGAAACCACACTGGAAAACACCCAGCCCACCGCCCCTGTTGCTAGCGGATTTCGGCTAGCCCNCCTGTTGCTAGTGAATTCCGGCTAGCCCCGGCCTCCGATTGCCCCAATTTCAGTTGGGTTTTCTTCTTCTTTTCATGGGCCTTCATTTTTGTTTTAGTGTGGTTGATTTAATTTTGAGTATTTGAGAAGTTAGAATTTAGGAATTGGAACCCATTTTGGATTCTCTTGAGATTTTTGAAATTGAAGAGTGTTTTATGTATTTTTGGGCAATAATCACTCCTAGTAACTAGCAATTGAAGGTTAATTGAGGACTTTTGAGAAATTGGAAACTTGGGAAAATTGGGGTTATGCTCATTTCGGGTTTGGTTTGGGTTTTGGAATTTAATACAAATGGTGAAGTGTCTTGGGCAATCTCCGTATATAGGAACCTCTAATTGAAGATTGGAATGAGGAATTTGGAAAATATTGAGGAAATTGGAAGTTTAATAGTTGGGGCCTATGTCCATTTTGAGATTTTTAGAAATCTAAGGTAATCTTGTTGAGTTAATTGCAATTGTTAGGGATTTTTGCCCCTAGGAATAATTGATTTATGTTTAGAATAGTTAGTTTGAAGAAAATCGGAGAAATGGTGACTTTGAGGTGAAATTGGACACTTATTGGATTTTGAAACGACACTCGAACGATGCTCGGTTGAGTTAGGTAGTAAAAGAGGATAATTGGAGAAATTTAACGAGATTAAAATGAGCTAGTGATATCGGATTTGAGTTGAGAAGAAAAATAAGTGGGTTTGGGATTAAATATAGAATTGTGGAGCGAAATGCCTAATACGTGCACTTTTGCTTTATGACCCTAATTTGATCAGTATTCTAACGTCTTCTCATTCTCATTTTAGGCGACACCCTCGAGACCAGAGACGATCTAGCCGGAGACCAAAGCTAAGCTAAGCTATCTCTGTGAGTGGACACTTGTTTTAATAAATTGCTTTGTTCACTTTATAAATAATTTATTTCTTGATTTCTTTAGTTAAAGGTTTGTGGCTTGGATTTCGGGTTTAGAAAATAATTTTAGTGAAATGTTTGATTTAAATGTTATGTGTTATATTAAGCATAGTTTGTGTTGAATGCACAAAAAAGGATTTGATTTTGCAATTTAGCATTTATGGTTTTATTTGTGCATAGTTGACAAGACCGTCCCCGAATTCCACCCTAGAACTCGGAGTGATCCTGCGGGAATCCAATATCAAGGAAATCCTACCGAAAATTCGACAGAACCTCCCTTGAAATTGGACTAACCTTTTCTCCAAGAAGACCTGCAAAAGCACTCTAAAAAACAGCTCCTGTACCATAACAAAAGGGGTCTCTGACCCAAACAAATTTAGTGAAATGTTTGATTTAAATGTTCTGTGTTATTTTAAGCATAGTTTGTGTTGAATGCACGAAAAAGGATTTGATTTCGCAATTTAGCATTTATGGTTTTATTTGTGCATAGTTAACAGGACCGTCCCCAATTCCACCCTAGAACTCTGAGTGATCCTGCGGGAATCCAATATCAAGGAAATCCTACCGAAAATTGGACAGAACCTCCCTTGAAATTGGACTAACCCTTTCCCCAAGAAGACTTGCAAAAGCACTTCTAAACAACAGCTCCTCTACCATAACAAAAGGGGTCTCTGACCCAAACAAATTCAACCCAACTGATTTAGTGTCCAACAAGATTATCAGAGTTGCGCACAAGATTTACCCAAAGAAATAAATTACAAAGCTAACTAAGTGCCTACAAGTTACAAAGTTTAACTAGTCACCTCGACGTCTTGGCTTGACCGTTCCACCGCTACAACTTGGGGAAAAATTTAAAACAACATTAAAGGGAAAACTAGTGAGATGACTCAGTGAGTGGACGAAAGTAACAAGGGTTTAAACTTAACTTAAAAATAAATCCATTTATTATGGTAAACTATAAAAATAACTGGGTACTAAGACCTCACGTCTCTCTTTAAAATCCCCCAGTTTTAAATCATTTTCATAAAATCCACTGAAACTCCATATAAAATCCGCATCTGAAATCCATTTTGAAAACTCTGATAAATCGATAAAACTAGTCAAGCTCCCAAAATATCAAATAAGAACTGAAATCTATGTTCTCACGAATTATCTTTGTAAACTGATCTAGAAAGAATGCTCTCACCCAATCCAATATCCAGAAATCCTACCATACATGCGTAGGGCCCACAACCTGCCGTACACATGCAGGGCCAATAATCCTGCCGTACATGTGCAGAGTAGAAGTCTGTCATACACATGCAGGGCCAACAAACTACCATACGTGCACGTATGGTCACCCCCAAAGGGCAAGGCATCCCGGCACACGGCCCAAAGGGTGAAAATCATTCCCAATTGCCATTAATCCTCCATGAACACCTTAAATTTCCAAAATTTCCGAAATGGGCATAAGCCCCAAATTTCCAACTTTCAATTTCCCTCAAAATTTTCCAAAATTTCTCATTCTAACCTTCAATTAGAAGTTCCTAAAGATGGAAATTGCCCAAAACACCTCACCATTTGCATTAAATATGAAGATCTAAGCTAAACCCGAAATGACATAACCCCTAAAATCTCCCACTTCCAAGTTCTTCAAATTCCTCAAATTCAATCCACCAATCGAGTCCCTACTCACCCTAAGTTCGTGTCTTACCCTTCAATTGCACAAAACAACCATCAATTTCACCCAACCATGGCCAAATCCGAAATGGGTCTCAAACCCCCAAATTCTTCATCCACAAATACTAAACCTTAAACCACCAAATTAGAGGGGAAATAAAGCCTAGAGTGAGGGGAAGAAAACCCACCAAAAATAGAGAGGAGTAGTGCTGGAAAACTGGCCGGAATTTGAGGAAAGGACCGGCGAGAATGACAGATTCCCAAGCTGGTTTCGTCGCGCGCAGGGGCTGGGCTAGCTGGAGGAGTAGCTGGGGAGGCTGAGCAAGCTGGTCGACGGCTGGGGTGTCCCCGGCGGGTCTGGGTCGGCTGCAATGGGTTGGGTGGGTCGCGCGCAGAAGGAGAGGGAAGAGAAAGTCACGGGTTGGGGGGGCTGTGCGAAAGATAAAGGGGAGAGAGAGGGAGAAAGAGAGAGAGAGAATTCCAGAATTTTCTAGAATTCTAAAAGCCACTTTACCCAAAATTACAAGTTTGCCCCTCTCCTTAACCCTTCGTATTTCTCAAACCGTAGCTCGAAACGACGCATGCTACGTGTCTATGAGCTCATGGGGTCGAGCTCTATGCAACCATGTCAAAGTCAAATCTAAAATCCAAGCAATTTAAAAAGTTAACTTTTGGGGCACTTGTCACGTTCATAACTTTTTAACCGTAGCTCTAAACAACCCATGCTGCATGTCAACGAACTTGTGAGCTCAAGACCTTCTTAACGGACCAAAGGTCAAAATTAAAATCTTGCTCAAATCAAAAGTCAACTGTGGGCCCTATTAAAATTAACTTAGGAAGATACAGGCCGTTATAATAGTGGATTTGAATGACTGGTGGTTTGGGTTATTAAAAGATATTTATGAACGTTGGTTATTGTTTTTTAAGTTTGGGAAATGTTAAATATTTGTATCTTGGGAAAGAATATTTGAAGTTTATGGTCTCAAACCACCCTATTTAGTATCTCTCCAGTTTATCAGATTGGATAGATCTCCGGGATGTCCTTCCCTTTGGGGTGACCCAGCGTGCACTTATGGCAATTTATTGGCCCTGCATGTGTATGACAAACTATGGCTCTGCACATGTACGGCAGGTTATTGGCCCTGCGTGCGTATGTCAGGTTGTGGGCCCTACGCATATACGGTAGGTTTGGTAGGTAACTGTTTGGGTGGAATTTTTATTATAAAATCAGTTTTATAAGAAGGTTTTCAATGGAGATAAACCTTCAGTTCTGATTTGATATTTGTCAGCTTGACTAGTTTTATTGATTTTCTAAAAACAATCGCAAAACGGAATTTAAAATATTGATTTACAGAGTTATCAGTGGATTCTATGAAATGCTTTAAAACTGGGGGATTGCAAAGAGTGGTTGAGATGTCTTAGATGAAACTTGATTTTAAATGCTTATTTTTGGTTTTTGTCCACTCACTGGGTTGTCTCACTTCCTGCTTTTGTGGTGTTTTAAATTCTCCCCCCCCCCCCCCAGGTTGTGGTGGTGGAACGATCGAGCCAAAGACGTCGAGGCAATCTAGTGAACTTGTGAAATTTGTAGGCGCTTAGTTACCCTTGTAAATTTTATTTCTTTGGTTAATGTTGTAGTGCAGCTCTGATAATCTAATGAATACTTAATTAGTTGGTCGAATTGGTTTTGAACCTTGGGTCGGAGACCCCTTGTTCATGGTAAAGGTGCTGATTTGAATAGAAGTGTGCTTGACAGGTTTTCTAAAGAAAGGGTTAGTCCAATTTCAGGGGAAGTTCTGTCGAATTTTTGGTAGAATTTTTCTTAATATTGGATTCCCATAGGATCTCTCCAAATTTCAGGGTAGAATTCGGGGTCGGTCTTGTCAGTTGTATTGTAGTAATTTATCATAGTTAAT
>QANT01007296.1:0-19109 GCA_003254885.1 Purshia tridentata | reverse complement strand
ATAGCATAGGGCCTTACATAGTAATTTATTTGAATGTTAGAATATTATTTTTATTGCCAATTGATTTTTGGGATAGATGATAAATGCATAAATATCATTTCTTTATGGTATCATAGCAGATTATTAATATATTGGACCCAATAATCACACGTCCTCTTATGTCACTCAATATAAATTAGTCATGTGGGCATGTTGAGAAAGAGGTTAAGCGTTGATAGTGTGAAGCCTTACATAGTGGTTTATAAGGATTTTGGACTACTTTTTGCATTACCAATTAATTTTGATATAGATATTTAGATTTCTTTTAATCTCCTTTCTTTAAATATTTTTCCGTAAAAAAATAATAACAAAGTTTTATTACACTTTACCCACCTGAACTTTCTGTTAGATCTCACTTCACCACTTTAAAAAAATTATGTCAATTTATCACGTAAATTAAAAATTTGTTACAATGTACCACCTCGAGCTCATTTTGGTATAAACTTATGTTGAAACAAGGGTGTTTTGATATTTTTTAAGTCAATTTTCTATTGTGTTAAACCAAGTAAGTGTAAAAAAGCCATATTTTTTCTTCTAACAATAGGAACTTGAAAAGGACCAAAACAACCTTATTTTTAATAAAAATTTAGACAAAATGAGTCAGAGGTGGTACATTGCAACAAATTTTTAATTCATGTCGTAAATTGACATAATTTTTTTTAAAGTTATAAAGTGAGATCGACCCCAAAATTAAGGTGGGTAATATGTAAAAAGGTCTAATAACAATGAAAAGTTGAACTTAGAATCTTCATTGCTTCACATTTCACACTCATGTCTAACAATTGGGCAACTAATCAGTTATCCAAAATTGTAGCGTAGATAGTTTAAAAGGAACGGTATATTCAATGTGGATTTAGAGGCCAAAAATATTGCATCTACTTAATAAACAACTATGGTGCAAAGGAGTTGTAGCAAGCATATGAAAGATGTCCATTTTGAGTAGATTTTAATTGTCATGGTGAATTTAGAAAGTCACAGTTTTAGCAAGATGAGATATTCACATTATATAGTAAGACATTATATTATATTTGTGAATTTTATTTTTTTCCTTCATTGGGTTTAGGATCGAATCTTATAACATGCATCTTCATTGTGGATTTGCTCACTATGGTCAATCTCTTGATTTGGGCTTTCATAGACTTGATGGTCCTCCAGCTGGCTGCATATTGGCTATACTCAATGATTTCTTAGTTGGCCTTCTTAGGCCTAGTTAGTTGTTAGCCATATGCCAATAGCTAGTGTTGGTTTTTTGTGCTTAGACACAGTTGTAACAGAAAAAAGAAGAAGCTTATGACTAATAATTGTGAATTTAATTAATTAATTTAGGAGCTCAGTAGTCCAATAAGCACACCATGGTTGGCTACTTATTGAATATTGAGAGTAGGTTTATTTGACTCCAAATTTAATATTTTCTCACTACGCAATCTGGGTTGGGATTTTTTTTGTTAGTTCTCACTCCAAATTTATAATTTCTTTAAAATTTATTAAAATCTCAATTGAATACACTCTTCTTAGGCCCAGTTTGGTATTACTTTTTAAAGGTGAAAATCACTTTTATTGGCAGCGATACTGTGTTTAGGTGTTTGGTAAAATAAAAAATTTCAGCTTTTTTAAAAAAATAACAGTCATTGGAAGCTAAAATGAGAAGTTGGTGTGAAGTAACTTCTCATTTTAGCTTATTCTGGAATTAGTTTGAAGAATCGGTCATATTTAATGAAATTTCTCACAACTGATTATTTTCACAGCAAAAATAAAAGTGATTATCTTTACAGCACAGCAATACCAAACTGGGCCTTAGTCTCTCTTTGCCTTTTCAAAGAGCAATCCAGACCTCAAGACCTAGGTCACCTCTTAGATCACCATCACCATTACCTCTCTCTTTCCCTCAACCTTCTCCAGCATCTGAGCACCACCACATCCACCACCATTAGTCTCTCTAACTCTCTACTCTCTAACATCTCGATCTCGATCTTCGATCTCTCCCACTGTCAACTTCCAACCTTTCAATTTCATTTATGAGTCAAATTTCGATGAATTTTGGTGTCGTCGTCAGATCTCTCCTCTCATCGTCATTGTAGGCCCCGCTTGAACCTGACCAACACTGCTCGCAACCCGAGTTGACTATGGTTACGAGCTAAAGGAATTACAACCCGAGCCCCTCCCCTTTACCGATGGGTTGCAGTCGAACCCGACCAACCCGATCAATGCCCACGCCTAGTACTACTACACCCAATCTAGCCCAATACAGTTTTTTTTTTTTTTTTNNNTTTTTTTTTTTTTTTTTTGTTATGGGGACTGATAGATAGCCCAATAAAGTTGAAATTGACAAAAAGTCAAAAGTAAAAGGAAAGGGAGAAAAAACTAAACTTCCCAACTAGTTGGAGCTCAAGCCGAAGCATTGGATTTTGGGCCGGACGTACGACAAGCTTGAGCTAAGAAGCTTGGTTAAAACCCAACCCAGTTTGGCCTATGTTGAGAACTTGAGATCCAAGGGACCAAGCTCAGAGCATGAATATTCCCAAACACAGAATGCTTTTGTTTTTTTGTTTTTTTAACACCTATGTAGTGTTCTTGGTTCAATTGAGAGGATCCAAATTTTTGCTTATCCTAATTCTAATTAATTCCTCTTCGCTCGCCAACATACCCAAAAATCCTTTTTTTCTTCCCTAATATATGTGAGAAAATTGTCTCTTCTTATAGATCCCATCACTTGTTGGTTCATTACATTATTTTTTAATTAGTTAAACAACAAATAATGGACATATATATTACATACATATCACATGTGCATATTGAGTCACTAACTCACAATTGATTAGAGTAAATCTTACAATGAATTTAATACTCATACAATTGGCCGTTGTACTGCATGTGAACCATTGATGTCGGCAAAGTTCCCAAACACATGCATCATTTAAATGTAAACCTTAGTTTTTTAATTATAGGTAAGGTGATAAGAGTTTGTCTTTAGAGCAATAGCTGTACAACGTACAATTACATATGACGTTGAAAAATCAACATCCTAATAGTGGAAAAGTGGCATATCAAAAATCAAATGTCGAAGAATAGTTATATGTCGAGATTTTAAAGTAAAAATATATAATTATATGACATACAATGACATATTTTTGAGGTGATAAATCCCAAAGAGCTGTATAGTTTTTTCTTATAATAAGTCAGTGAGTTGTGATGTGGTACTAAATATGATTAATTCGTAATTATTAAGTAATTCAGTTGAAAAAAGAGTAAAATTACCTATAAATATACTCAAGTTTAATCCATAATTTCCTCGACTAAAAAGAAAATAAAAAATACAATTAATCCAACACTTGCACCCAAACAGACCTATGTTTGTTTTATGATGAGTCTTTGTAATCTTTTTGCTAATAATTTCAACAAAATCCTAAGTAATCAATATGCTTACATATATGGGCAGATTCACAATAAGAAGAATAATAATTTCCTTATAATGACTCTCTCTTTTATTAATAAATATCTACATCCTCTATTCTGTTGTGAAAATTTGATTCAAATTATATGGATAAGAATATAAGATACCAGTTAATACCATGCAAATAGCAGGTGCTCAATTACCCTAACAAAACTCAACAATAAAAACAAAACAAAAACCGTGCATGTGTGAGTGAAGAATCTGAATCTGAATCGGTGCGACCAACCGTCCACGTTCAAAATCTCTCATTTCCAAAAATATCCGTACGTAACACGATGGGACTCAATTACATTCACATGTGGGTCCCACACTCCCACCATATAAATACCAGAGACGCACAGATACGCCTTCGACCCTCCCCGCAAAACGAAAAAACCCAGAAACGACGAACAAAAACTATGGGAGGAGGTCAGAAGCGGACTTCTCACAACCAAACGACGTCGTCTCAATCGTCGTTGTCATCTAATACATGTTGGTCGCACTTCTGGTCGTCGGCTCTCAGAGCCAAACCCTTGAACCCTCCGTCGGACGCCGTCCGTACCAACTCAGGTGACGGCCTCGTCCGTCGCCTCAGCATGTTTGACCTCATACTCCTCGGCGTCGGCGCCTCCATCGGAGCCGGCATCTTCGTCGTCACCGGCACCGTCGCCCGCGACGCCGGTCCCGGTACTCTTCTTTCTGGACTTTTCATTTTCCATTTTTTTTTTGGTATAGTTAATATTTGTTATACATGGGCTTATAGTTCAGCTCAAGCAAAAGGCTTGAACACTTGTTTATTTCATAATTACATGGGCTAATGGGCTCTGAATGTTCTAAAATGAGTAATTAGTCAAATTCCAATTTATCTTAGTATTAGAGAAACCATAATCTTTGATAAGCTAATGAATTTTATTTTCTTTAAGCATATGCATATCTAGTATAAATATTTAAATTCAGTGCAACTTTTTGGGACCCATGTGAGAGAGAGTGTTGGAATGTATAAATTTGACAAATTTTTGCTGTCTCCTCCTATAAAGCTTAGACCTTTTCGGGAATTGGTCATTTGATTTAATGTGGGCTATCTACCTTGAATTCTTATTAATTGTACACAATGGTTTTGGCTTTGCCAATTTTTTGTTATGATGGGTTGATGGAGCATACTGTATATAATGATGCAGGAGTCACTATTAGTTTCATTCTTGCCGGAGCTTCTTGTGTGTTAAATGCACTCTGTTATGCTGAGCTAGCTTCTCGTTTTCCTGCTGTTGTTGGTGGAGCATACCTTTACACATACACAGCATTCAATGAGCTCACTGCCTTTCTTGTTTTTGCACAACTTATGATTGACTATCATATTGGAGCCGCAAGCATAGCTCGGAGCTTAGCAAGCTATGTAGTTACAATTTTAGAACTTTTCCCAGTTTTTAAGGAAAACATTCCGGACTGGATTGGACATGGTGGCAAACAGTTCCTCGGGGGAGTTATATCAATCAATTTATTAGCTCCAGTTCTCCTTGCGCTTCTGACTATAATTCTTTGTCGGGGTGTAGGAGAATCCTCTGCTGTAAACTCCTTCATGACTGGAACAAAGGTGCTCTATTCATGATATTTTTATCTTAAGCATTGAACTACTTAAAATGTTTGAGATTGAAGCAGGTATATTTTCCTGTAGGTTGTCATTGTTCTTATTGTCATCTTTGCTGGTGCTTTTGAGGTTGATGTCTCAAATTGGACTCCTTTTGCCCCACATGGTTTTAAAACGATACTGACTGGAGCAACAGTTGTATTCTTTGCATATGTTGGATTTGATGCAGTTGCTAATTCAGCTGAAGAATCAAAGAGACCACAGGTACGAGTGATTAATTTGTTTGGAACTAGCTACTTTAGTTAATCTGAAGACTATTCTGTTCATATATATAGAAAAAATCATCCACACCATCTTATTCTCTATGATTCTCTCATATTTCTGTTTCCAACTTATTTCAGCGAGACTTGCCAATAGGCATCATGGGCAGCCTTCTAATATGTGTTGCATTGTATATTGGTGTCTGTTTGGTGATCACTGGAATGGTACCCTACAATTTACTTGGGGAAGATGCTCCACTGGCTGATGCTTTTACATCCAAGGGGTTGAAATTTGTTGCTATCTTAATCAGTGTAGGTGCTGTTGCTGGACTTACGACTACCCTTCTAGTTGGTCTATACGTTCAGGTAAACCATTTCATCCGTATGACTTAGTTGAAGTGCCCTTGTCATGTAGTATATGCCAATTCAAATGATGGGATATTTCTCATGACCAGTCTCGATTATATCTTGGGCTTGGAAGAGATGGTTTACTACCTTCAGTGTTTGCTAGGGTACACGCAAGACGCCACACTCCCATTCATTCTCAGATCTGGGTTGGTATTGTTGCTGGCATTTTGGCAGGATTGTTTAATGTGCATATTCTCTCGCACATTCTTTCAGTTGGGTCATTGGTAAGTCACTGTACAAGTTTGGTTTGTATTATAGAGAGGTTGTTAAAATTAATCTGCTTTTTGATATTGCTTGAAGCTGGTTCATATATTTTCAGACCAAAAAAAAAAATGTTGGTTGATCTATTCAGACGTTACTATGGAATATGTAGGAAACAGTTTCACGTCTTTTGAGCCTTCTAAGATTAGTATTATTGGGCATTTACAAGTTTGTCATAATTTTGGGCGTAAGCACCGCACATTGTACTCCTTTTTTCAGACAGGCTACTCTGTTGTTGCTGCAAGTGTTGTTGCTCTTCGTTTGAAAGATAAGGCATCAAGTCAAGTGTCTTCTTCAACCTGGCGTGAAGGTGTCATCTGCCTTTTCATAGTTGCATGCGGTGGTTTTGGTGCTGGACTCTCCTACAGATTCAACACTTCAATTATTTTTCTGGTCCTAGCTGTAATTGTGGCAATACTTGCTTTGGGTTCTCTTTGTTTCCGCCAAGTGAGTAATCAATATGTACTGTCGCAATTCTATCTTATTGGTTTCAGGATGCATAGTACTTATTCGTTAAATAATAGAGGGGAAAATCTAAATCTGTTTCAGCATGCTCGTGTTGTCTTAGAGAGGAAAAAATATATGTTAACCATCTGCAATATGATGTTGACAATGATCATGCATGGGTTGCATACACACCTTTTTGTATCCCTTTTATCTCCCTTAATTATTTTTATTTTTTTCTCAGGTTTATGCGGATATGCCAGGGTTTTCTTGTCCTGGGGTTCCAATGGTGCCAGCTGTGTGCATTTTCTTCAATATGTTTCTATTTGCCCAGGTACTCATAATTCACTTTAAAGAAACAGCTAATGGAAGGAATGAAATGAATAATTTAAATAACAAAGCAGATGAGTGATAGTAAATTTTTCTTTTTGCAGTTACACCACGAAGCATGGGTGAGATTTGTCATCCTCAGCATAATTACAGTTGGTATTTATGCATTTTATGGGCAATATCATGCTGATCCAAGTTCAGAGGAGACTATTGTTTATCACAGAGCTCCAGGAGAAGCTTGGTAAATTAATTTCTTTAGTAATGGCCCGTGCATTTTGGTGGACTTGTTACCTGTTGCAGTGTTTGTTGTATGTACCTGTTCAACGTAGGTTGTAGTAAGATGTATCATAAATTCATAACCCATTAACTTTTCCAAACAACTTTGTTGGAAAAGCAAAATTTATTATATTCATTGAGAGATTTAGGGAAGTGAATACATGTTATTGATTGTTATCTTCAATACTCATGATAATTTATTTGTCTCGACCCTCAAGTCTGTAATACATGTTTGTAATCATAGATTCATAATTATTTAAATGTATTTACTCAATTGATCATTATGCCCAACTTTATTTTTATGATATGCATGTAGCTGACTTCGTTTTTTTGTGTGTTATCTTTATTTCTAGTGGTGCTGTAAATTCTAGTGACTCACTTTTGTTTTGCATTGATTCTTTTGGTATACAATTTTGATTTCTGTGGCTTGGTTATTTCTGGATTTAGTGATATAAGCGGTAGCATCCAACTTGCATTGCTGGTGTTTCTCCCCAAATTATCTGTAAATGAAATTTTATGATTCTCATCCCTGTCGTGGCTGAAGGTACTTTCTGTATTCATTTGTTACAAAGCGAATATTTGGTTATAAACCAGTAAGGTTTGAGCCTAAGATTTTGATAGACTTCAGACCAAAAAGATTTTGATAGACTAATCGCGAAGGTTTGCCACCAAAGCTGCATGGTAGCCGGTATGCTAATTCTGCTTTCAATAGCGGTTGGAAGTCCTTCTGAAATGCTATACAAATAACCTGAATTCTAACCATTGTTTTTGCATGGTCTATATCGGAAGAAAATGCTAAATCTCGACCTTCTCTTGTCGACCCAATGCTCATTCCACTTTTCCATGTTAAACATTGGTTTGCTTGTGATAACCAGACTTTCTCTTCCAGTTCCAGGTCCAAGTCTGCTGCAGAAACAACGGAAGGGCCCTCGACTGAAATTCCAAAGCCGGAAGGGCCCTCAACCGAAAGTCCAAAGCATACCTGAGCCATATTGCGCCTTTGAATGGTTAAAAGTTGCGTCTTTCTATGGATTCTTTGTAGCAACTTGTGTTTCTTTAGCCTCTTGCGCAAGATTAGTATGATTCACACCTAGAAATTTTCAGATATCACAGTCAAAAGTCTATTGCTTCAGTGTAGACCCATCTTAGGGAAAGTTTTTAGGATACCAGATTCCACCTTTTACTTATGCAAGACCAAAAGGAAAATTATCAGTTTCTACTATAAGTTCATTCTGAAGGTTTTTGCTTTGTTGCTGTGATCTGGCAAGTCTGGCATAGGTTGTATTCTTTAACAGCATTGAGGCATTCATTGTGTCTCTCGTGCAATTAAAATCCCTACTGCCACCCCCATGTTTCTTTTTTCATCCTCGCCTTTTCACTTTCCCCTTCCTCTACCCCCAACCAAACATAACCTAATCCTAAAAGAACAAAAAACTAAAACTACCATGGCAACACCTGGAGCACTCCCA
The DNA here is from genome assembly GCA_003254885.1 of Purshia tridentata. Classification (NCBI taxonomy): domain Eukaryota; kingdom Viridiplantae; phylum Streptophyta; class Magnoliopsida; order Rosales; family Rosaceae; genus Purshia; species Purshia tridentata. The sequence continues at coordinate 10,607 of QANT01007296.1, read as the reverse complement.
TATCGGGGTGGCATCACTGGTGCTTCCTGTTGGGGGTGTTGCGATTTGGCGACATCCCCACCGGTAAGTTTCCATGGAAGATGGGCTTCCACAGCAAACTGAGGTTTCTTTGTTTCATTTCTAGTGAGTCCTTTGTAATTTTTTAAAAGAAACAAAATTGCAGCTAAAATATTTCTAAAGAATTGAGGAAATGGGATTGATGTAAAAAAACAATGTATATAAATGGTTATTGTAACTCTACGCCAAATAGTAATTATTGATAGGAAAATTGTCTGGCTGGGGGGAGAGGGAGAGAGTCTAAAAAAGTGAATACTAATATTCAAAAACTTTACATGCATGATATGATAAGTCAAACAAATTGTGAACACTTCACCAGAGAATTGGTAATACCAGAACTATTATTAATCAATTTTAGTTACATAGTATTATTTTTTTCAATTACATTAGCAATCACTGATTCTGCGGCCAAAATCGAAATTCATTCTACATAAGAACTCTTGTGTCTCCATTCCATTTCAAAGAGTGGAGATGTTTCCAGATACCCAAATGTTGGCTTATCATTTATTCGCATACAAAATCAGAGTAAAATGCTAGGACAGTCCTCCTTCGACAGACTTGAATGCTCAGCAGTTCCACATCAAAAACTTCAAACTGTTTTGAGCTGAAAAAGGTGGAAGGTCCAACCTGTATTTTATCAATCAAGTTAAATTGATAACGATTATAGATGTACGACCAGTACAAATGCACATGATTCACACCCATAAACCATTTATAGGAGTACTAGTTCCTGCAACAAAAACATCATAACTACACTGCATTTCCCTCCAACAGACATAGTAAGATTAACTAAATTATCACAATACAGAAGAATGTCTTCAAATTGAAGAAAACGGTAACAATCACAATCAAAATCACAACTCTCGATCGTATTTATACTAAAATTTTGCCTCCTAAGAGATGTCAAATTCATCTCAGGTGAGGTAAATTACCTCGGAAGAAAAGTGACAGAAGTACAAAGTACTAGTAGAAGGCCACTTATTGCAACATTTTATATAGTATATTAGAATGCCCTAGCATGCTTAGTATTTCTCTGGCAGCTTCCAGTAACTCATAAGAAAATTAGAGATTTGAGCAACTGACCGGTGGTCCAAGTTCTGGTGGAATGATTATTCTTCTTTTTCCCCCAGGTTTCATGTCACGAATTCCTTCTTCAAATCCTGTAGTACTTCTTATTTTAGAAACTTCAACTACTATTTATGTTTCCTCCTCTCTCCTCTTCCCCTTTTACTTTTTTGGGATGGGGAAAAGGGGCCAGGACGAAGCAGATGTATGCTATCATATAATTTGCATTGGGTGATTAAGACATAGAAAGCACACAAGACTAAATGAACTCTAGAATTGATTTCACTTTGAACCTGGGACCAATGCATTAGTTCCCATGCGGATTCTGGCAGGAGAACCCTGCAAGTAGCTGCTGTCAATACGACGGCCTGACTCGTTGTAGCCAACATAGTGGAACATCACCTACAAAGTATCTTGAATCAGATTAGGTCATGGTAAGAAGAATTTAGTACAACTATTTAATCATTACGATTATTCACTTAATTTGACACTATGCTTTTAAATCTAAGGTGATTTGCATGTTTTAATGGCATTTTTTTATTTAAAAACCCAAAGTTAACATCTGAGGAACTTTCTTTTTCTTTTTCTGGGTAAAAATTCTGGATAACATCCCAAAATCTTGGATGTTACTTCAACTGATATAGTTCAGAAAATGAAACCATATATTTTAATGAAAATGAATGAAAAACCTGCTGACCAGCCTTTGGGCATTCACCTTCACCAACTACAAAATCCCGATATATAAGTCCCGAGTCACATTTTCTGTAGTTCTCTGGTGTTACTACCTGAACCTGAAAACCTGATTTCTAATGTTTATAATGAATACTGATCCCACAGAAATCTGCAGAAGAGAAACAACAAATAATTTGACATAGCTGGTAGGCAACATGATACAAACCTTCTCTAATGAATGTTGGAAAGTCTTCAGGTGCATTATTTTCTTTCTGTATCCGCTTGTTTTGTTCCAGCAAGCGTCTTTCATCAAATGGACTTCTAATTTTTGTCTTTCCAGAAGAAGATGAAGTTGGAAACAAGCTAGTTGTTGTGACTGAAAGGAATAGGATAAGCCTCCTGTTCAAATTCTCTCTATCATGTGATGTACCATCACTCTCTGCCCTGGACTTGCAAATAAAAAATTAGCATCAGTTACAAAATTTATTTTTTCAACAAAACCAGTGAGGTAGGTAAAAACTAATTAAAACTTGCTAACCAAATAATCATATTCTAACCTGTGATGTCTCAAGTTGTGCCTTGAGCAGCATTGCAGTATTTGTTTATTCTGATTCAAATAAATCCTTGGTGTGAAAGATGCTGGAAGAATTCTGTTTGTCAGCGAGTGTAGAAAAATATATTGACAAGAAAGGTAGGTAAAACATAATTATGCTTATTGGTTTGGCTGCTAATAAGAAAACCTAAACTTCATAACCTCAAAGTATTATGTTAAACCGAAATGTTGTAAATCCAGTAAGTTTCATATTATTGTTCATTTTGTCTTGCAAGCATTTGGAACAACAGCAGGTATTTCTACAATCACTTGAGAACAGCAGAGGAAGTATTGGCATGCTAAGATGAAAGATATTTACTTAAAAAAATGGAGATGAGATATAATTCTATGAAGAAACAAGAACAAAGCCTCATGGGTAAAAAAATTAAAAGAAACAAAGCTTCATGGGTAAAAAATTTAAAAGGTAATTATTTCTTTATTAACCGTTCCACTTGCAAAATGAAGCTGCATGTGAGGAAGGTGTTAGCTTGATACACATTGTTGACTCATTTCCTAATAGGTAAAACTTTTGGGGCACAGTGGTAGTCTAGCATGGTATCAAAACTTTGGTTTCTAGAAGTCCTAAGTTTAAAACCTCTCATCTCCATTTCCCAGTTACCTAGTTACCTATTAACTCTATGTAGGATGAGGTCGGACGTGAGTGGCTTAACTTTATATACATCATTGACTTACTCCCTAATAAAGAACTGAATAGCCATGAGACTTGTCAAAGATTACAAAAATTTCCATGATATAGAACCCACTACGATGAAAAATTATTTTCTTAGATGTCAGGAATGACTGTGAATTTGAAAAACATGACCGTGAGAAAGTCAATTGCAGCTCAGCTCCGCATGTTATCCTGGAAAGTGAAACCTCAGAAAATGTAGCTATATAGTATGGATAGTATTGGTATACACTTGGAAGTATTATCCGATATAAATCAGAAAATCTCATTTTACAAAAACCAAAGTCCTTGAAACACCACTTTCATTCACTTTAAAAAATTATAGAAATTGACAAAGACATTAACTTATCAATTGCTGCAAACAAGATAAGTAGAGGCAATTTTCATAACCAATTTCTGGGTCTTATCTTCTCATATACTAAATAGCTGCAATACCAAAAAAAAAAAAGCCAAGAAACATAAAAAAAAGAAAAAAAAAAGGCCACTGTTTCGAGATTTTTACACTTATGGGTTATATTCAATATCAAATTCCAAGCCACTAACAGTATCCCACTCAAAATACATCCATACAATGTATACATACATGAATAAATACATATATTCTAGAGAGAGAGAGAGAGAGAGAGATTACAGGGTTTACAAGAGAGTGATGAGGGAATCATCAGCATGGCGTCTCTGGGGTTTTAAGCTTCCGGCATATGTGAAGTTAACCAAAGAGAGAGACCCAACACACACACAGAGTCACAGAGAAAGAAACCGTTTGCAGTTATTGGCTAATGTTATCTTTTCAGTTTGCTGGCAACAGCCAAATATCATTTTAACTCCTTTTTGCTTCTTGTATTATCATAAACTGCCTTAAAGGTTCTTCAATATTGCTAGGGAGACTGTGAAATTGGGCCAAGCTGACCCAGAATGATCTTAGCTGTGTTGGGCTCAGCTCAGCTAAGGCCCAATTAGATCCAAAGGTGTAATGTCCCGATTGAGCCTATCTAAGGCGAACAGAAAAATTATAGCTTATTTAATTGAAAATTTCTAGTCTAATTAAACAAAAGTCTAAAGTAGCCGTAATTAAAAAAAATTCAGATTTGATATCCATAACAAAAAAAATAAAAGTAGCTGTAATTTGCTGAATAAAAAAGGTTACAATGTCGATTGATCGACTTTGGTCAATTGGTTGGCCACTTGTTTTATTTTTTATGTTTTTATGTTTTTTAGATTTATCAGGTAGAGCAGAGAATAATATTAAGATTTAGGATTTATAGTTTCTACTAGGACTATAGTGGTGTAATTATCATTGAGCTAATTACAGGGACACTTTACATTGGTTAACTGCCACTAGGTTTCAATATGACTTTTAGATAAAAATAAATGTAAGCGGAGGACCGAAAAAACATTCATTTCTTCTTGTTTTGGTCAGGAAAAGAAAACCCATTCTTCAATGAAAAAAAATTACAACAGTGGACTTGAATCCATTGACAGGTATATAATGTTTAAAAATGCTAAAAGAATGGACAAATTAAAGAAAGATGGACGCTTGTGCAGAGCCACTGAATGCATCATTTGGAAGAATGTGTTTCCAAAATGCAACAGAATCCATAGAAAAATAGTTTGATTGACAATGCTTCTCAAAAGCCAAAGATCTTCCTGGTATATATAGCGACAATGAATGCTCATCCAATTTATAAAGTGTAAATAGATAGATACTTTAAGAGAGAACAAGATGAAAGAAAGGGTAATGTGACAATGTCAAACTTCATTGGTATATGATCATATGATATGATCACCTAAAGCAATTACTGCTGATGCTTAGCCCTCTTGATCTGTCCATTGATGCCACTTTTTGAAGCCTTATCTGCTCTCTAAATTTGGCTATAAACTCACCAGCCTTCTTATCAACCTCACAGTCTGGCCCTGGAACATTGGCAGAGTTACATGCAGCAGCAGCATCTTCATGATCTTCATCTTCTGAGCTTACTTGAAAGTTTTCGGCTTCACTTTCCGAGTCTTCAGACTCAACACCAACATTGCCAGAGAACTCTTGCTTCTGCTCCTTCTGATATTTGGAAAATTCTGGTTTTGGAAAATCAAAGATATTATCAAGACCTTGCTTATTGGTTCCATTTGCCTGAACACCAAGTCCTCCATTTTGCATTCTATCTTTTCTCATAGATAAAGCTTCACCATTACCACACATCTTTTCAACCTTGTCATGGGTGGTCAGTCCACTAGCTCTGATTGTTCTAACTGATTTTCCCCTTGATGAAGATTTAGAGAGGCTTGCAGGTTTCATATAAGATGATCTCAAAGAACTGGACTTCAACCCCAACTCTTTGTTACCCAGTGCATTGTCCTCACTTCCAGTCCGACTCAATTCCTTCAAGAAATTCTCTGAGCTTGTCCTCAAATCCTCCTCGTGGAAAGAACCAAAACTATAGCCCCGTGAATGTAATGCATTCACTGAAACTTTCTCATTCATTGGTTTTGGTGGTGATGAAAAGCCTGAACGAGAAGACCCTTGGCAAGTCTTCTTTCTTTTCCCCAAATTAAACACATTTGCGTTCAGTGTCTCAGAAGACATAGAGCGTGAGGAAGAGTCCTTTTCAGGTGAAGAAGACTTGGAACTCGTTTGAGAAGAGAAAGACAGCGTGGATCGGAAAGACCGAGCTTTCAGTGATTCAAATTGAGTTTCATCAACCGAGAGTGGCCTGAAATGTGAAGGACGAGTAGCACCACCTAATCTTTTTCCCATTTCCTTCCTTCCAGAACTTGAACGCCGAAGAATTAGGGAAGGTGATGCAGTAGCTTCATTGAATTTCTCTTCCAAATTTACAGGACCCAAATCACAGAATTTCCCATTTCTACTCTTATCAACACCATTAGATGAAGCCTTGGAACCTGAACCAGACTCACTCCTGTTAACAAATTCAGAACCTTCCTGGGTTCTTACTCTGGATTTCAAACTCCTAATGGGTAATCCTAATGGCTCATGATCAACTATTGACCTGGTTTTACCCCATTCATCAAGAGCATAGTTTGGTTGAGCTATGAAAACCATTGATTCACCCTGAAAGTACTGAGAATTCCAAGTTTGGGTAACATTTTTCTCTTTATACCCACATGAATTTTCAAGACCATCTTCATAAATTGACAAACTGGGTTTGCATTGGGCATCAACAGCAGTGCTTTCATGAGAAGGCACAGTCACAGGGTTACTTACAAAGTACTGAGAATTCCAACTCTCAACCACTTTTCTCTCATCAGACACACATGGATTTTCATACCTATCTTCAAAAATTGATGAACCATGAAACATTCTAGGCATATAAGACTCTGAATTATCAATATTGGTGTGACTTTCAATACCCATTTCAACATTTCTTCTGCTAAACAAGCCATATGACACAGCAATGCCAATGAAAAGAAGGTGAATAAGCTCCCAGAACTTGGTGAGCATTGTGTGGTTGATAAATTCCGGAGCTTGTGAAGGGAACAGTGGAAGAACAATAATAAATAGGACAAAGATGAGAGCTTTAAAGAGGAAGTGCATACAGGACTTACCTTGTCTAATGGGGTTTCGTTGAATTGCTGAGTTCAGCTCTGAATATGGGAAATGGGGTTTTCTGTAAGGGCTTGAGTCCTCCATTGATGAACAGGTGAGCTTCTGAGGAGCTTTGGATTATGTGTGAAATGAGGAAAGCAAGACTTTGAAGCCAAGGCAGAGAGGCAGAGAGAGTGTGGAAAAAGTGTGAGGAGGGGACAAGAATTCAAAAAGTGTCAATCATTACCGTTTGGTCCAAGTGACGAAAACAGCCCTGTAGTTTGTTTGATTTTACAACATTCTATAGAACTTGGCCAACTTATCTCCTTGGTCTTGGAGGTCATTTGCCTGGATGACAAAAGCAATTTACCAAAGTATGCAAAACGACAGCGTCTCAATGAAAGCACCACCGTTAATTATGGAAAATAGTTACATAAGAGCTTTTTTGTTTTTGTTTTTTTTTTCTTCTACTCAAGGTGGAACGTAAACCTTGTTGAAATGCCACGTAGGGGAAATTTATAAAACTTAAGCAATGCAATATTTTCATTATAAAATAACAATGTAACATCCATAATATTAAAGTACTAATTATTTCTCAACTTTATTCTTCTACTCAAGGTGGAACGTAAACCTTGTTGAAATGCCACGTAAGGGAAATTTATAAAACTTAAGCAATGCAATATTTTCATTATAAAATAACAATGTAACATCAATAATATTAAAGTACTAATTATTTCTCAACTTTATGAAAATTATGCTGAATAAATAAGGTACATAATGACTTAGACATAAATAATAAAAGTATTATGATATGAGTTATAATTTAAAATGTTAAGCTAATAGTTGGTAGCTTTAATATTACTCTACAAGATACATGAACATGCACATATGATAACAATATGTGTTGTCTGATACTATGGTATATCTACCATATCACGTTAATTTTGTTGTTCATTATTAAACGGGCTAATATGAACCCGGTACAAAACAACAAATAGGCCCATTTAAAACCATTACTACCAACGCACACCATTGGGCCGGCCCAAGAAAAAAGATGTGTGGAGTGCTTTGTCAGTTCGTCATCACTTTAAACGACACCGTTCGATCACTCGGGAAAAAGTTACCCCAATTCTCTCCCATTTCCAGGTGAGAAAATCCCACTGAAAAGAAAAAAGGGAGAGAAAAATGGCAGGAACAGAGGAATTTGTAGAAGCAGATAATGCAGAGGCCATAATCACCAGAATCGAACACAAATCTCGAAAGATCGAAAGCTTACTCAAACAGTAACACTCAAAATCTAATTTCTTTTCTTAAATTTTCACTGAAACCCCTCATTTCCTCGATATTAGCCCAAAAGTGAACTGTTTTAATTCGTCTTCATCTAGGTACAAACCAGTCGAAGCGCTAAAAACTGCTCTTGAAGGCTCTCCTCCAAACACCCGAGACGAACGCTGCAAGGTTTGTCTTTCTATTTTTCTTATCCACTGCCTCGTCGCCGAGAAAACTTAAAGAAGGAAATGAAACTTTGAATTGCACTTTTAGAATTTTTATTCTTTTATTGTTTCCCCTTGTTTAGTTATTACTGCTGTTAGTCAGTTTGGTGTGGAAATGAAGAGGAACTTATGAGATTTTATTGCGTTTTGCAGTCTGCAAATTGGATAATGGTGCATAGAGCTATTATGGCAATAAAAGATGTTGATGGAATGTTTTCTTCTTTGGATCCTGAGTATTATGATATTCTCATGAAGTGAGTAATTCCCAATTTCTTTTAATTTGTTTTTCAATTTTCATTATATTATGTTGTATACCCTGTGAATGCTGTCTGATATTGCTTCAATTTTTCTTTTCTCTGTTTGCTATAATTTGTTGAATTGAAATTTTTGTTGATAATGCCGAATTGTGTTTTGTTAAAAGTTGGTGATTCATAGAATTTTTTCTGTGTATATATAGTACAGGACAATGTTGTTAGTTGTTGGTATTAGTTTTATATTATACAATGACTACCTTTGGGATAGATGCCTAGATTTCTTCATGGTATCAGAGCAGGTTATACACGTGATGCGTCTAAACAGCCACACGTGCTCCCATGTCACTCAATATAAATTGTCCACATGTTAGGCTTGAAATGATGCCACACGTGCGGGGGCGTGTTGAGAGATATCCCACATTGAAGATGTGAGGGCCTTGCTAGTGGTTTATAAGAGTTTGGGCTACTCCTCCTATTGCCAATTGGTTTTGGGATGAATATCTAGATTTCTTCATGCATGCAATTCAATTCAATTCTTATTCGGAGTACTCATAATGAGTATGCTACAGTAGTTTAGCTAGACTAGTTAAGAATTTTCCCACAAGGAGAAACAAAGCATCTTGAGCTATAGAAATGAACTTGATTTGATTGGGTAGGGAGGCATGAAATTGGGGATCGCGACATTGGCTCTTTTTGTGTGCGTTCTATAGGTATTCCTATGACGTAAACTCGTGCTTGTTATTAGGGCTCTTAGAGGGATTAATTTGAATCAAACATGGCAAGTATCTCATATCTCAAAAGAATCTAACTTGTGTAATTAGTGAATGAGATTTGTGGGAAATAAAGGCCAAGGTTCCCTTGTAAGTCTGAGACTGACATTTATCATGAAACAAATGGTCGCGTTCTTGGGTGATCATAGTATTGGCTCCAGATTGTCTGTTAGAAAGTAAAAGATCTAAAGGCACTGCAAAGGAGACATTGGGATGTAGTTTATGTGTTCGTATAGTTCATAAATATATGAAACCTTTTTAGGTTTGTTCTATTTCTTATTCATTAGGCCGTTTCTTATATGCATGGTTTTGGGTCATGTAAGCAAGGGTTCTTCCCCAAAGTTTTAGAATATTGTAGGTGTATCATTTGTTTTGTAGACGTGTATCCAATTTCTTCTTGTTATTCTGTGTTTTTTGTTTTCCTTATTACTCCTCCTTTTCCAAGAATAAATGGTCTCCTGCTTTTCTTTTCCCCCTCTTTAGTATATAATGATGTTTGGGACATTTTACAATTTGAGGATTTCCATCATTGAAGGTACTTATACAGAGGCCTGTCTACTGGAGATCGCCCCACTTGCGACCAGTGCCTTCGGATTCATGAAAAATTGACCGAGAGAGCTGGTTTGGGATGCATACTTCGTTCCCTTGCAGACACTGTGAATACAGTTTGATTTGTTACTCCTTTTAGTAAAAAAGATTTTATTTCAAGAATTGATACGTGTACTACTGAAAGCTACAGTAAGCAGTGTCCTCTAATTATTGAAACTTTACAGAAAATTATTGTCTAGAATCTTTTGTACCTTGTTGCTGATTGATCTGCTTCAGAAGCTTTTGTGATGCAATATCAAATCCCTTGTTTCTTGATTGTATGAGTTTCGGACAAGTCCCCTGTTTCACTTGTCCTTTGCAGGCGTGCTTGATTCTGTTGTCTCCACTTTCTTTCCTTTAACCTTCCTTTTTTGACCCCAATTGCATTGGCTTCCAATAAAATCATAACCATTAATATGAGAAGTCCACTTATCTTCTTTCTATTTTTATTAGAGAAACTGGAGAATTTGATAAACTAGTCTTCCTCAAATGCCATATAATGGTTGTTGGAGACTAATTTCGACATTAACAAATATATTTAAGTTGATCTCAACGTTTTCGTTTTACTCACATTAGACTAATGGAGAAAGTGTGCAACCAAAACTAAACCTCAGGTAAATGTTAGTACGCATTCAACTCCCTTTCTGCAAAATGGACTCCACTTTGGTCATTTCAGCCAAAATTTTGGTTAGTTCAGCCAAAATTTTGGTTAGATTTATAAATAATAATAAAATGGCTGCTATATGATATATCATATATGCACACAATTCTTTCCTTCTTACCTCACATTCCTTACTAGTTAGTTAAAAAAGTAGTTACTACACACCATTTTCACTTTTTTAACTTTTTCACAATTTCTCGCTACACACATTTTACATTCCCCTCCCCCC
>QANT01007295.1:4889-36766 GCA_003254885.1 Purshia tridentata | reverse complement strand
TAGATCACTTAGTTGATATCTCTTTGAAATAGGAGAGTTGATATCTCTTTACAATAGGAGAGGTATACATAAGTGTGAACGTCACATATTGGAGTCTTATTTTTATTAGAGAAATGGTCAATTAACTAATTAGTTAAAATGGTACGGTCAATTAACTAATTAGTTAAAATGGTACGTATAAATAATTTTATGCTCAATTACAAATGCACTCACTAATTATAAGGGATATTTCAAATTGATTCATTAGCTAAAAATTATTTCAAATACATATACCAACTATCAGAAACCTATAAACTAGCATTACGCTAATATTTCTATACAACCAAATTTTGAGTGCCATGGCGATGGACAATGTTGTCTTGGTTTTTGTTGTTTACATTGGTAGTGATATTTTGGGGCATACACAAAATGACATTTGGGCTCACCAAGTTCATATTGGGGTATTTTGTTTACCCTAAAATACTCTTACCTATATAACACATGTCAACAACAAAAACCAAATTCACATTGTCCACCATGGCACTTAATATTCTTTTAGATGAAAATTTAAACATAATTGCTACTTTGTAGGTTTTTTTATATAGTATTTGTATTTATTTGAAATATTTTTTAATTAATTGACCAGTTTAAAATATTTCATGTATTGATGGGTGTACTTTATCATTGAGCCATAATTTTATTTTATTGTAAGACTTACTTGGTGGTGAAGCAGTTAATATATGACAAAACATACTATGAATTCTCATATGTACACATATGAATGATTTAATATATATTGTTTTTTTTTTTCTTCCAAAGTGATGATCACACTTATATTTCATTTTAGAATTTTGTACTTAACAAGGAAGTGAGTTGTGATATTATTACCAAAATGTGCATTCGCCACCTATGATGGAGTTAAAGAAAAATGATATCTAACAACATATAATATTTATTGAGAATACTATATTTTAGATTATTGACATACTTTTGTGTTTTACGTAATAAATGCCAATAATTTTGGAATTCTCTTTAAAAATTTTGGTTTTAATAAAGAAGTGAGTCATGAGATTATTTTTAAGTAAGGACATTTGTCATATATAACAGCTACTTTTGATAGAAAAATCTCACCTTGAAAATGTGAAGTCTTACATAGTGAGTTATAAGAGTTTAGATTATTCATTTCATTGTCAATTGATTTTGATATCAGAATAGGCAATTTACGTGTTAGGTTCAACAACCACACTTGCTCTTATGTCACTCAATATAAATTATCCATCTGTTAAGTTTGAGTGACGTTACACGTACTAGGGCGTGTTGAGAAAACGATCCCAAATAAAAAATGTGAAGTCTTGCATATATAATGACTTAAAAAAGTTTGAGTTACTTTATCTATTGCCAATTGATTTTGGAATAAGTATCTAAATTTATTCAAATACTATAAAGTATATACTATCAAAATCTATGTTCACATCGTATTCGTTTCATTTTGGGTTTTAACTTTTTAAGTAATAAATGTTGGAAATCGAACCACATATTGGTCTGTGATTTTAGATATTTATAGCAACCTTAATTCTCTGAATGAATGACTTGATGCCATGCATTGATGAGGAATGGTGTCAACTTCCATGGCATTAAATCATGATAAGCAAAAGGTTAAAAAAATGGTGACTCCCGTGCCCAAAAATGTTGGGAAAGGCCAGTTCATTTCTGGATTGAATATGTTCTGCAAACTCTGATAATCAACCAGAGCTTGAGATTCGTGCATCATCAGACCATTTGGTGACCGACAATATCTCTCATATTCTGCCTCATCTCTTCTCTTCTTGTCAATCCATTCAATGTAATAACTCTACATATACTATCAACTTTTGCGGATCATATGGTTATAAGACCGAGTTATATGCTGAACTGGTATATATTTATACTAGAGAAAATGGCTAAGATAAGAGCCATACATATGTAACTCCACATCAACTTTGTAATATATATACGTCATGAATTGGTATATAAGAAATATTATTAAAATATTTGGTTTATGTGAATTCATGAAATTGTGTTGCTCGGGTTCATTATAGCTTATTACCACACAAAAATTTTGAATCAAATTAAATTATAATACGTATATCATAATTGATAATATATATATATATCAATGCATGTTGTGCTTTCCATCAATTTGGTTGAACCATACAAATTATAGGATTTTAGATTATGAAATCCACATAGAATTTAAATATATATATCAATGCATGTTGTGCTTTCCATCAATTTGGTTGAACCATACAAATTATGGGATTTTAGATTATGAAATCCACATAGAATTTAAAGTTATCAACCTTAAATAATATCTTCAACCATGCCACAAGGAATTGCATAAACTAGAAAAACTCATATTTTTTCAATTTTCGATTTTTAATTATTACTGTTTCTTATTCCAATCCTAAAAACAAACAAACAAGTATACAATGAACTGCCCAAGAAAAAAAAAAAAANGAACTGCCCAAGAAAAAAAAAAAAAGAAAGAAAGAAAGAAAGAAAACTAAGCTATTACTTATCAAATGCAAATGATGATCGATAAACTTATACGCATAAATACCAAAGATATAATAACAAAAATAAAAAACAAAACAAAACAAAATAATGAACAAGAGATTGAAAGAGGAGTAATATAGAATGTCTAAAATCAAATGTTAAATCCCCCATGTCAAGGACTAGTTTAGAGTCGCCTTTAGAAAATCTAAAGCTCTCAATGAGTGGGAATATTCATTTTCATATTCGCTTAATTATTTTTTCAGTGTAAATCATAAGTAAATAAAGTGGGTTTTTTTTGAATTATTTTTTAAAAAGAAATTTCTTTGTAATATCAGAGGTTCAGAACCAGCCATTTGGTTTGGACCCAAGCATTCCAATCTAAGGCTTTGTTATTTGTTGGCCTTTGTTGGCCTTTCGTTGTGCTTGTATATATTATGAAGGAAGTTATTATGATCTTCATCATAATATAATACAAAAAATATACTAAATTCGAGATGAATAACAAAATGATAAGATTATGAGTGATACCTAAGAATATTGCTGCCTGGATATATTCCCAATCCACTCACAAATTTGTTTGTGGTTGGTTCAATCCATTAAATCCTCAACAAATAACAAAAGGAACAAAAACTATGACATGATAAGAACTAAGAAGGCACTCACATTACTGCAAAATTGGCTCACCGCATGTGTATATAGACAGCTTTGCTTGTGTTGGAACTTGGAATGGATACATTAAGCCTCCCAAGAAAAACAAAAATGTGTTTAAAAGTTAAGAAATTATCTCTTATTCTTCAATCAAAATTTAAGAATTATCATTTTTTTATTATTATTAAAAGCCAAGAAATTATCTTTTCTTTTTATCAAACATTAATTACCAAATACGTACACATTTATTTAATTTTCCTACGAATGTAAAGATGGTAGTATAGATAGAGCTTCATCAATAATAGCACACATTCAAAGGCCGGACAATTAGGTTGCTCAAATATCTGCAAGAATTTACGGCTCAATTGGTTTGACAAATTGTTGCCCAGAGAATTGGCTGATAATATTTTTGTTTGGCCTTCCTCTTAAAAAAAAGAAGTTAATTTAATTAAATAACCCATTTAGATACCCAATAAGCTTTGGTTAACACCCTTCTTCCAAAACTAACAATTTTAACCAATTTTCGTATGAAATGTTTATAATGCCCTTCATATAAAAACTCAAATTACAATAGCTTGGGTGCACTTGTGCATCCACCTCCTCCCCCAAAATTTTTGTTTAGCAATGCAGGATTAGGATCAAAATTGTTTATATTTTAGATTATTTATAAAATCATCTCTATAAAACCCAATTTGTCCATTTATTCGATAAAGTTTACATAACTAAAGGATCTTTGATTGAGTTAAGGTTTACAGGGATAATCTTTAATAAGTAACATAAAATATGAACGGCTTTTTTATCTTGAGCCTGTATTGCCGAACAAAAGTTTTGAGAGAGTGAGTGTATGCGTAAGTGCACCCAAGTATTTTTCATATTGTATGTTTTAGCTAATAAATTAGTCGTTTTTAACTTTTTATTGAATAGTCACGTGATTTAATTTTGGTTACTAAATTTTGTGTTGGCAACATCCGGCGTTGTTTGTCTTTTTCATGAAAAATCGTCATTTGATTGAAATTTTTTTGATGACTTTGATTTTTATATTTGATGGTGACTTTGTTTTTTGGTTGGACGTGCCGTCCCATGCAGCACTTGCTTATTTCAAAATCGTATTAAAGCTTAAAGGAGGTAATCCGTGCTAATAAATTGTGTTGGTAACATATGATTTAGTGTTTGTTTTGAACATTAATCTAAGTTGAATTTTGAACTCACTTGTGGATTGAACCATCAAGAAGAAATAAAAAGTGAAAGAAAAAAAAAGAGGAGAAAACAAATACGAAAGGAGTGGTTGAGACCAGTTGGCATCAAGAGGAGGGGGTGTCGGATTCATTGGATTGAGACTAACTTTTTCATGAAGCATGTTTCATTGGGCATCTCTCACAATGAGGTGGGTACAATCCCACCTCATTTATGCTCTATGGAATAGTCTTTCTTGGAGTGATGACGTTCTGCAAATCAGGTTGGGCCTTCTTGGGGAATGATTATTATTATTATTTTTAGAGGGTAAAATATGAAATTTCAACAAAAAAGAGTTCCTGGGGTACAAATAGCAAATAAATGAGGTATGTTCAGAATTTTCATAATAATATTTGAGATTTAAAGCTCCTGAGCAAATTCATTGCACAGTTACTATTATGCCTTGGTTACATAGTTACTATTATAATTCTTATGATTCATCACCACGATGTTTGTGCATAAGTATAATTTTTAATGTTAAAATGAAACAGCAAAATCATCGAGAAAATTAAGTTATGCATAGGTTTGATTTTTTTAAATGAAATAATTGGTCCATGTAGTTTTGATCAATTTTTACTTGGGTCCCTATATTTTCGATTTTGAAATTAGGTCTTATAATTTCGTTTGTTAACTACTAAGTTCTCGGCTAAGAAAATTTCATCAATTAAGAAGAGGTCATGTGACCCTCATATTTAAGGTTAAATGGTCCTTTCATATCTCTTTTAAGTTCATATATTCAATTTGAGAGTGTTTACAATCCAATTAGGGCATTTTGGTTAAAAAAATTATGGAATTAGAGGTAAAAAATAATGATTTCCCTTAGTTTACTTAGAAATAGAATCGAAACAACTATCTTATTTTTTAATTAATGGTATATGTGAAGATCACATACAGCTACGTATCCAAGAATTTTACTGATGGGAGTGAGATGAAGAAGCACACATGTTCCTCTTCTTTCCTTTGGGAAATCAGTTGCTTCTAAAACATTTCTATAAACACCTTTCTCCCAATTTAATTATCAAACTAAATTTCCAATAAAAAGAATCAAAATAATGTTCAAGGGTCAAACACCTATTGTTGATGCCAAATTATGGTCGCCTAGGAACAGAGAACTTTAAATGAGATAGATATTGGTTAATCCTTCCACTACTATCTGCACAACCAGATCAGGAATATAGGGGAACACCAATGAAACTCTGATGATCAAATTGGTGGATAGTTCCCTTTATTGGTAAATTTTGACAAAGTACGTTTCGGTGTATACTTGTGTTCATGTCCTTGTTCTTGGCTCCTTGCCTTCCTTTTCTACCTTTCATCCCCTCACAAGAGGATCTTTCGTGCATGGACATCTAGGACTGTAGTGGGCCATATCTCCTCTAGAACAGACAAACCCTTTGAGCACAGATTGCATGTCCGGCTTGGTACCCATTTTGGTACCAAGCTTGCAATTTTAGCCTTCCTTCGTATTTCTACCCGTTTTTCTTTCTCTCTCCACTTTCACTCAATGGCTAAGATCGCAAGCATGGTACCAAAATGGGTACCAAGCCGAACATGCAATCTACTTTCAAACCCTCCAATCTCCCAGCCCATACGTGCATTCAATGCTCCCAAACCCTAAATAGTCACTTAATGTCTTGTCCAAGTTTAGGGAATTTAATTAATTCCCTAACAAACCAGTGAGAGGAGAGGGGAGTTGGTAGAAAATTTCAGATATATTTGGATCCCAACCCTCGGTCTTCAAGTTCGAGGGTAAGAGCTACCAAATATCGAGAGTTAGGCTGCTGCACTAATGCCCCACGTACCAGTATGAGAAAATGACAATGGTCGGATCAATCAATGATGTCTTGGTCGGACTATGGTGCGGTCGTGAATATGTCGTGACAGAATGGTCAAAGGAATTACAACAAGTGTCGATATGGGATAAAGCTATAAGGAGAGGCAGACTAGGATATCAACACCTATAATATAGCGGAAGAAATGAGATTAATTGACTCCTTTTGCTAATTAGTAGATTCGCCCAAGATCATATAGCCTCATGATCTAACTAATTAGTAAATTTTTGTACTAAGCTCTTAATTATAAACGAAAGTAAACTACAATACTTGATTGTACAACTTAAGAATATTAAACCTCAACTGAAAAGTTATCTAAACAATAATAACCAATTACTTATGATAAATTATATATATATAAAGAAAAGGAGGATAAAAGCAGAAATCTAAAATGGGTAAAGAAAAAGGCCCCTTATTATAGCCTTATAAGTTCTAGGTCATGTTATAAAACGTATGGCCAAGTTTTTACTTTTTTTCTTTTTGTAAAAAAGGAAACCCCTAAAAATAGCTTGGGGGCCTGCACGACTTTTAATTTAACACAGATTTGTTTTATAAAAAACAAGAAAGATGCTTGGTCAAAAAAACAAAAAAACAGATGTTGGCGTGAAGAAAGAGTGGCTCACTTGGGAGTGGACACGTGTGATATCCACGTGAGCATGTATCTATATAAGGGTCTGGAATCTCTGGATCAAGTGCTGGTGGGTCCGACCCGGCCCCCAGAAGCGACGCTGAACCGAAACCACGTCGGATCTGACCGATCATGCGGTCATCGTCACATGGAATGTAGCCCACTTGGCGTCAGCTACCTTTTCTACTTTCAAGTTTCAGCAGACAAGATGGAAGTGGAGGCCAAAGCATGAACCTAAACGTGGCTTGCAATACTAATCACACTTTTATAAATCAATTAACTAGCGTAAGCTAGGGTTGTTTGTCTGCTAATTAATAATTAAACAGCATTACTAGTAATAAGTCCCTCTCTATCACACCAAAGAACTTATAAATAAAATATAAAAAATGATTAATGTTGAGAATATTTGCAAATGCTGTTATGTACAAAATAACAAGTTTCTGCCTTCCTATAAGACCATGAATATTATCTTCATAATAATTATTTTATTAACCACTTTTAATTATGGTGTAGTTTCATTATGAAATAAATATCTACTTATATTTTGTTTGTTGAGTGTTTGTGTTCAAAACGATAATGATTTTGAGACTAATGTTGTTTAGTATTTAAGGTGCATATTAAAAAAAAACAATTAAATAAATGTATGAATGTAATCGAAGTAGTTTTAGACATATACCAGCGCAAGACCGATATATAATCTAAATGCTAATATTCGCCCACTAAATGCGTATTATGTGTTATATAAAAGTGAATTATTAACACTTTATAATAAGTGCTTAGCTCCTGGTAAAAAAACCAAATATATAAGTACTCAGCTCAAAAAGAAACTATTTTATAAGAAGTACAACTAAATATATTAGCGCTATTTTTTTTTTAAAAGTTCAATTTAGAAATTAGGTTGATAACTCATCCCACTTGTTATAGGAAATTTCAGCCCGATTCACTTTAATGTGAGAACCGTGGGACACGAAAGTTATAGAGCGCTCGGTGACTTCACCGAATACTCAAAAAATTGTCAATGTCAGATAGTGGCAATGATTGTCACTGTACGACAATAGCCATTTAAATTGCAAAAATCAAATTACTAAATTGTTATTATTATCTAAGAATCGAGATCACAACCAATCAAATTACTAAATGCCCATGCAAAAATAATTTAAGAATGTTTTATGCTTTTTTTCTTGGGCTTTTTAGGATATAATACTTCAGCATTTATGTTTTTAGATTAACAATTTATGTCTTTTTAAATTTTGAATGCAATCGCTCGTTTCACAATTTAACAATCCTAATTGAAAAAAATTCATAAATATCTAAAAAGTTATGTGATTAATCTATCTAATTTGTATGACAAATTTTAAATTTATTCAATTTAATTGTACTCAACCACTAACCACCACTCTAACTTTAACTTCCACCATCTTACAAACAAAACAAACTACCTCTAAACCCTAAAAAAAGGTCCCCGTATGAATTTTGTCACAAGAAAAAAGTAAGCATATGAATTTTACAATAGAAAAAAAAATATTTATATTCTCATTTACCTGGTCTGTCGATTTTATGTTAGCCATAAGTCATTATATACCCTAAATCCAAATTCTCTTCTCTAAACCCTAAAAAACGTCCCCGTATGAATTTTACAATAGAAAAAAAGGTATCTATATTCTCATTTACCTAGTCTGGCGATTTTATGTTAGCCATAAGTCATTATATACCCTAAATCCAAATTCTTTACGAAATTTATAAACTTTGTTAAAGAAAATAATGTATCTTAATTCACACATCGGATACACATATTGAAAGAAGAGCCATCACCACATAAAAATAGGAAAAAAAGAAAAAAAAAACAACGTGAAGCACACTACCTGAAGTCACCAATATTTAAAAAGAAACAAAAGAGATTATGAAGATAATTTTATCCCAATAGAATTCTTTCCTTAGGGACCTATTCCCAATAAAATTCTCATTTAGAATATTATACGAGATAAATAAGGAAATAACTACATAATTTAAAAATATATATAAAAAAATGACAAGTAATTATAACATATATAATTTAATGACGTGTGTTGATGCTAAAATTCTTGCTGGGCCTGGTTTTAACAATCAACAATGAATCAGTCAACTATAGGCCCACCACTCGGACGTTGTGCTTCCTTCGAACTTTTTCGTCTCCTTGAATTGTTGAAATCTTCCCGTGGGGTGTACCTGCAATAACACTTCGATGACAAAATGAATGAAATAATTCTATATGATTCTCTGTATATCTTTCTTCTTGCTTTCTTTCGATCCCCTTTCACGGGGTCGCAACCTTTCTTATATATCAAAAAATAATCCTACCGTTACCTTCGCGCCTTTTTCTTCCCGTTATGCTCTTTTAATACATTTGATCGTTGGTGCTTTACTCAAGTTCGTGGGTCATTAAGGTTGGGATCAAAAACGGGCTATGCTTTTAAGATAAAAGATATTACCGTTTCCAATTTTGGGCTTTAATTTACGTGGGCCTTTTGGGCTTCACTGTGCGGTCTAGTTTTCCTCTGGCTGGGCTCGGTTATGCCTTTGCTTTGGGCTCGGGCCCAATCATTTCTATCGCCCACAACGTGAAAAAAAATTAATTGTAGTGCAATCACAATTGAAAAAGTCATAAGATTTTATTAAAAAACTTAAGATCATGAAGGAGTATATCCTAGTTTTACATTTTTTATTCCTTTGTTCATTTTTGCAATGTAATCTCATAATTGAAATCATTCATTTTCTAAATTACTTTTTAAAAATAATTGCTTCAAAAAATTAACAAATAAAAAATTATTTAATAATCTAACTATTAGCAATAAAATTAATTTTCTATTTATTTCCCATTTTTGCTTGCCGAGCTTTTCCATGACGAAGCCAAAATATTGGATATGACGACCGTCCTCCAATCTCCATCCAATGACCATGCCATGTTAATTATCTTCATTTTCCACTAAACCATGCATATTTTTCCTAATTAATTAACTTATATGACAAAACAACATAATAATATAAGGGGTTAATTATAATTATATACTTTAACTATGTACCTTTTTTCAATTTGGTATATTAAGTTTAAAAAATTATATTAAAGTACCTAAACTATGAAATCTAACCAATTAAATACCTCTGTTAGACATTTAGTTAAAAAAATCGTCAATTGCTGATATAGCATACACAAATCTTACTATTTGGCTTTAAAAAATAAACTAACTCTTCTATAACTAGTTTTAGCTCACCTAAATTATAAAACACTTGCAACGCAATACCCACTTCGGCTTAGTTTAAACCTTTTATGCTTCTTTCCAACACTTTCATAACATTACCAAATAACATGTCATTGATCTCTCTAACTCAAAAAATGGGATCTATGTGTCACGTGAGCAGTTAACAATTTTTCTAACCGACAGAAGCAACAGAGATACTAAGTTGGTAATATTTTGTATCTGAGATACTATAATACAATTTTTAAACTTGTGTTACCAAATTAAAAAATAGTGTATAATTATAATAGAGATATATAATTGCAATTATCCTTAATATAAAATAGTCGATTAGTTTAATTTTTTGTTTCCTTTCAAAGCTGGAGGACAAGACAGCCCCCATTATAGTGGTTAGTCCATGTCATCCTAGTCAGCATCTGACACTTTTCTATCTTTACACTATGACACGTGCTCGGTGTGGTTGCCTGTCTACCGAATATGTTGTTTTGTTATGGAGAACGGCAGAAAGCTGTCGTTTCAAATCAAAATGATTTAATTTGGAGTTGTAAACCAATTTTGCAACTGTTGCTTATAAGAGTTAACAAATAAATCAATAAAAAAATTTACAATTACGTTTTAATTAATATAATTTTTTATAATTTTATTTTTAAATAAAAATAGATTGACTTTAATAATTAAAATCATATATAATTTTAAAATTTATTGACCATTATGGAAAAACAAATTTACATTAACTTATGTAATATTAAAATACTTTATTGAATTAAATGTAATTTTTTATACTTTTTCTAATAGGTTAAATAGGTCAACATTGAAACTATAAAATGAAGGTTATGAAAAAATTATTTTATATAACTGATATATTGTCACTTAGTCTAATTAATTTATGTGTTATAATATGAATGAATTTTATTAATATTATATTTACAAATATAAATATCCCGTTTAATAATATCTTTACACATTAAGTTAGTTATAATACATGATGGTATATTGGTTATACTTAATAATTTTTTTAATTTGACAGATAAGTATAATTTGATATATTATATTGTTAGAATATTTGCATATTTTGTCAAAACCCGAACTGTTGATTTGTATTATCAAAATTTTTATTTATTTATAAATAAATCATTGATTTCATAGTAAGAAAATATAACTTAAACGACTTGGTTTCTAACATTAATGATTGAGTTATGCATATGAATTAATTCAATGAATTTTGAACCATATTGGCATTCTCTTGTATCAGCATTTTGTCTTGTGCTGCGGATGGTACCTTTGGCTTACTCCGTTACGAATCAAAAGACTGATTGATTGATGAAGAAGAAGAATGGAACAAGTAGCCTAAAAATATATATATAGTGTCAATTAATGAGAGTCACAATCAAGCAATCATACCAACTTTAATATAGTAGCTAAGCGACCAAGTGTATGGTAATGCTAAACCCACCAAGGAACTCGATCACATGGTCACACATATATTGTTGTACAACCATATGGATGTGATGAAGAATTGAAGATTTTATTTGGGACCCATAAAATAATTGTTCCATATGGAATGTGCTATAACCACATACTTCAACACAATCAAGCAATGAGACAAGGGCATGCATGCATGATCTAGAACTCTAAGGCTAAATAGGAACTTGATGGTCAATTCAATTGTGTGAAAATAAGCCTTAAATATTGCCAAAAGAAAATACTAGAAAATAGCAATCTGTATATCTTGACACAAAAATAGGATTAGCTTTCTCGGGTTGATTTTATGTTTATATTTAAAACAACCTCGCTTTGGGAGTTATATTGGAAGAATAAATATGTATAAATCTAAAAATAATATGGGTTTAGACATAAACGCAAGATAAAACACTCAAAATATAAGTATATGATTCAAATGTACTTTTGGATACATGATACATAAGTTTCTGTTTTATTTAACAGAATGGAGATTCTAACTTTGGACATCTCCACAATTGAGAAGATGACACATGTCACACATAAAATAGAGAAGTGCTTTGTCACACCCCAAAAATGGGTATGCAACAGAGGCACCTTTCTTAAATATCTGAGGGGGGTTAACACTAATAATCCGGTATTAATCTCCAAGGATATTCAAAGCAGGTTACATCTTTTGTTAGGATAAATTAGGTTGGACCAGAGTTCCATTTACGTAATAGGATCTTTAAATAACAAGATAGTGAAAAAAGATATATAAAATCAACCAATTTACTATGGTGAAATAATTTAGTTAAAACACTCTAGAGAATATCACCAACGAATAGACTATAATACAAAAGATATGAAGATTAAGACACTGAGACGCTGGACAAGAGAATTCAAAGTTGTGCGCCTCTCAATTAATCAAGATTCTCGCCAAGAAGAAAATTAGCATAAACCACCAAAAAAAAAAAAGAGACATGTGGTGTGATTTTAATGGGATTGTAAATCTTCACTATTTTCTTGTAACTTTGAAATAAATGCTTAAATTGCAATGCTATTTATTCTGGTCATAAATGTTCAAATTTAACTATTTTCTTGTAGTTTTGGATTGAATAAATACTTCAATTTTATTCTTATCATAAAAAGAAAGATGCAAGTTCTTAGCTGAAGTGAAGAAAGTGAGTGAATAACTAATTATTATTAGAATAAAGTGTACTGTCCAATTTTCTCCGATGTAACAAAATGAGAAGTTCAAGACGCGTGTCCAAAGCGAAGCTTTTATCTCAATATATCGATTTTGAGTCTCCTAAATTTTAATTATTTTGTTCGATCACAATCATTGTAATTGTGGGTCCAATAATATCTAGGGTTTGGTTTTTTTAAGATCGAATAATATCTATTTGTCTTGTACGATATCCATGATTGTTACAGATGTCAAGATAATTGCATTGTGTTGATGCCATCTGGCATCATAAATGTATTTTGTTTTTGAAAGAATCTACATTATTGTCATTAACTCATTAATCATTATCAATTTATCAATCACCATTTACACATTTTATATATGCTTCCGTGATTGTGCTAAACAATACCAATCATGTAATTTGGACTGGGTTTCTGATAATATATTGTATACGTGTTAATTCCAAGTAAATAGTCTATATTATGTCATAATATTGAATAGTTGTATTATACACGTGATTAGATCGCCCTAATTAAGAATTTCTCTCTAATTTTATCTAATAAATTAATGGCAAAATCCAACTTGGACTTTTCTAATATCATTAAGAATATAAATTAAATTCAAAATGAAGTTCACTGCTGCAATTATATTGGATCCTGAAAGGAAAATAATTTCAAGGCATATGTTTCTTTTTTTGGCTACGAATCTTGAACTTAGGTGACATGGAATGCTTGTGACATGTGATAATTAATGGTAGAGATTCTAAACTTAAAGTTCAAACTTTTATGTAGACAAAAAAAAAGGAACATATCAGTTTTATTTTTATATAAGTAAACATTTCATTGGATTAAAATGAAAAATTACAATAAAAAGTAGAACTAAAAATCCTGAATCAACAATTACCATAGCAGCCTAAAAGCACAAAAAGAAGAGCTGAAAAAAGGCCCGATAAGAAAGCAGCACTAATATAAAACGAATAGAGGCCCAAGACAAAATCAGACCCAACTATAACCAACAATTACATAGGCCCCAAACAGACCAGACAAAGCAATTTTCAATTGGGAATTTCTGAATGCACCCCTACAACTGTTCAGTTGAACCCCTAACAAAACAGTGAACCAAACGAAATGTTTTTTTTTTTTTTTCTCTAAAAATTTCCATGAATTAGTACCTGCATAAAATTCCTTCTTGTGTGTGTTTGTGAGAGAGAGAGAGAGAGAGAGAGAGAGAGAGAGAGAGAGAGAGAGAGATATTCATTGCTGTGGCATGCATGCTTACAAAGATGGTTAAATTTTATATGGCACATTTTCTTAATTAGCATTATAGATTTATGTAATGTTTTATTGTTATGATTAGTAGAGAAGCTAATTAAGATATTCAGCATTGAGTTGCCATTACTGATTTTAGAGGTTTAATTTGGAATTTGGGGTGAAGTAAATCATTCTGTATATATACTATCTTAATTTAATTGTAGTAGTTAATGATTCTTTTGACATATTGGAAATTTATTTTTGCAGCCTCCCAATTATTGGTATATGATTTTTCCATAAATTTTCTCACCAAACTTACTGCATACATGATATATGGTGGTCTTGTGGATGTTAAATACATCAAGTTGCCCACCAAACATTGAAATATGATGCAGTTGATGTCCTTCACCATCTTTGCTTAATTTTTAAGCTTGTATTGCATAATGTCACAACTGAATTGAATTCCCCGTCTTAAAATTTCTTCAAGATTACGTTTCTTGAACTGATAAACTTCAATTTCATTCTGAACGCAAGGTCCACCTGGCTTCTAAATAGACACAAGTTGACCAGATGAATCCAATGTTGGTTTCATGCACAACACCGGCCCCATTTTTCTTGTCATTTGCTGGATTGAACCTGCATTCAGGCAATAATCCATATATTTGGAATAGGTTTAGTTAATAATTTGTTTTCTCTTTTGTATTCTTTTCTTAACATTCCTCTTTCTTTTTATTCTTATCTTTTACAAAATTCATTAAGTCCCCAGATTGGAGGTGGGTGGGAGGAAGGGAGGCGGGGCGGGGTGGCTCGGGTTGGGGTCGAGGTGGCTGCTAAACTTTGGTGGCGAATCGCAAAATTGTTCTGTTGGGTGGTAAACTTGAATAGACTTTATAGTCTGGGAGGCATTAGTGCAAAAAAGCCTATAACTTGACCTTTTATGTTTACCTGCGATTGATGCAAGGCAACCAACCCAAGTCAACAAAATCACGCCCAAATCATTCAATTCAAGACAACTCAAACACCTATTTTCCACCGAGTATAACAACCTTCCAGCTAATTACAGCTATATGACAATTCAAATTCACATGAAACTCGTAACTTCCACTCAATGGCAGTAACAAGTGCCAGACAGAAGATAACTTTGATGAAAATATATGCCAATTTTTAAACATATTTACAATCACAATGAACTTCTTTCCCAACTCTCACTCTTCCCCCATCAACCCTTACAAACAAGTTAAACATATCCCAATTCATCAAGACATGAACACCCTTGGCGCATATCCTAATAACCACTAAAAAGGGTCTTAAAATTTATCCAGGAAAATTATAGAAAAAGAATTACAAAAACCCAACAAATGAAAAAATTGAACGATTCTTCTTTAATATGCATCTTCCCAAAAGTACCTCATGTCAACTTTCAGGTCACCTACTTGCCTTTTTATCTTCCAACGATCCATCCCTAATCAGTTTCAAACTGAGACTATTGAACCGCTCTCGTGAATACTGCCTTGATGCTTTCCTCCAATCTGTCCCAGCCTTCATCATTGCGGCGAACTCTTCATAACTTATTCGTCCATCCTGCAATCATGGAAGGGGATTGAGTGTGGGATTCTAATGCAGGACCGACATAATTCTAGAGTATCATACATGACCCAAGAACCCAAAAGCCTTTCATAGAGAAAGCACATTCTAGAGGCAAAAATTCCTGGTTTTGGCTCCTCTATGAAAATTTGCATGCAGACTCACATTAAGATAAATTGAGAAAAATAAATCGATATTGGTAAGTTACAGCTTTAATTAAAACGAAATTCAACCAACCTTGTCTGTATCCACATCATTAATAATGGCACTAATAACATCTTCCATGTGCCCATCAACTTCATTAGCCAAGGCATCTCGCAGCTCATCAATTTCAATATACCCACTTTGGTTTTGATCAAAGAATTGAAATGCTTTGCGAAGGTGCTCCTCATCATTACCCATCCTTCTTAGGTGAACAGAAATGGCTACAAATTCTCCATAGTCCAGGTATCCATCATTATCTACATCACCCTGTAAATCAAACTCTGATTACTACTCTGTGTAACGTTACACAAAACTTTACAATTATGTAAAAAGTGTCATCCAAGCAAGATGGTACAGATTCTTATAGTTGAAAGTACATATAGATGATAAATTCTGTTATGTCAATACAATAACATCCATTCCCCCTTTCCCAAAGGTCACAACTGATTAAAAGAAGGGTCACCTCTGCAAATTTATTTTTGCTCAAATATATCAAACACGTAGGTGAACACCAGGCTCAGAGAAACTTGACCACTTAAAAGGAATGCTTCAATTCGTTTTCCTTTTCTTTAAATTAATTAAAACTGGGGGCTGGGCCATAATGTATTTTCTTTCCAAATGTTTAGTTGTGAGCAAAATAACTGATAGCAAGGATAGGGTGAAAAAAATAATCAATGCTAACATTTCACACATTTCAGAATGCCATTTGAAGGTCACCTTAAGGGAATAAATTGTAGTTACTATGTGAACCTGAGTCCCAACTCATCAAGCTAAAAAAAGACAATTATAGTGATTTACTAGGCCTAAGCAGCGTGGAGATTTTTTTCTTTTTCTTTTGAGAAGAATATTAAATGTGGAGATCTCAAAATGCAGGATAATACTTACAGCTTCCATTAGAATATGAAGATCCGCATCAGGAATCTGATGGCCAAGTTTATGCAACCCTACTCTTAGCTCATCAATGTTAATCTTGCCATTGTTGCTAGTGTCCATGATCTTAAATCCCTCCTGTATGCCAGCAACTTCCTCCATTGACAAATGCTCAGCTATAACCTGTTAATTTAAAATTCCAAAAGAACCCAAAAGAAAAGAGAACAAAAATTTAGTGACCGAGGACTTGTATATCATCCAAAGCAGATGAAGGGGACTAATAAAATTATCAAACAGAAATCTTTGAGACGTTACCTTCAGTGCACTTTTCTTAAGCTTGTTCATTACAGAGAATTGCTTGAGTCTTGCTCTCACAGTTTCACCTAAAGAAACATTTGGAGCTTTCTTTGCATTTTGCAACCAAGGATGATCTGCATTCAAAGAAGAAGCAAGAACAAGAGGTATTCCAGCAGTTTCCAGAAATGGTGAGTAAATTCGTGGCACAACAAAAGTTTCATTAAATATTAAATGTTAAATATGACTACTTGTTAGAATTGAACATTACCTATAACTTCCTGAGCTGAAAGCCTCCGCTTTGGGTCAGGATTAAGCATCTTCTTCACAAGGTCTTTTGCATTATCAGAAACCTTAGGCCAGGGTTCCCTCTTAAAATCTATAACAGACCGTATAATTGCCTGTGCAACTCCTTGTTCAGTTTCTGCAGAGCAAGATAGTATATTCTAAGTCAGAAAGAAAATTAGGATTCCATAGAAGCAAATAGAAACCAGATAAGTGAAAATTTTAATTTAATGGGACTTATTCTAGTTGCATGCACATATAAATTTATGGTGAGTAACTGAAATATGGTGCCAGCACATCACTTCAGTTGGTATATAAATTTCCAACCTGACAATATGCAATATCCAAGCATGTATTTTGATAGTATTTTATGCTTTTGACCAACCATGAGTGGACAGAGTAAGCACACAGATAAGATATAAGGGGTAAAAGTAAACTTCAAAATATTATTCCCCTCGTAGTTTCTGCAGTGACTATATAAGTAGATGCTGCTTTCATGGCTATCTAAGAGTGTAAAGTTGGAGAACAGCATCAGCAAGTATGCATTTATGACCATTGTGTATGCCTAGACACTTTGGCACATACAGAGAATGCACTAACCCTACAAAAATTTTAATTTACTGTCTGGTGAGAGTTGAAACTCCACTGAAGTAGAGATATTTAAAACGCATACAACGTACCTGCCCAGAAAGGTGGAACACCACAAAGTAAGATGTAAAGTATAACTCCAGCACTCCACACATCTACTTCGGGACCATAATTGCGTTTTAGCACCTCCGGAGCCATGTAATATGGACTTCCAACAATTTCATTAAATTTTTCACCTGGAAATATTAACGAAAAGATAACATATTGGTAAAACCAAACAAAACAAGATAATTGAATCTGACAGTTTGGAGAAGACTTTACCAGGTTTAAAGAAGACTGACAGTCCAAAATCAATTGCCTTCAAAGGCGCTGTTTCCTTATTGTTTCCAAATAAAAAGTTCTCAGGTTTGAGGTCCCGATGCATCACACCGTTCTGGTGGCAGACCTGCAACACAATTGCACACATTAAACTCATGCCAACACACGTAAAAATCTCAAAAGGTGGATTGCTCGAATAATAAATCTTGTCAAGGTGAACCTATACAGAAAAAAGGCAAAAGAATCAATTCACTGAAATCACAACTATTACAATTTGACCACCGAATGCTCCCTGAACTGATATACAATGAATATACTCATCAAAGAAGTAAACAGCTCAACCTACCTAACAAAAAATAAAATTCTATCAGCTACTTCTTCCTAAGGACTAGGTTATTAAATGATTTTATATTTTTATCCATTTCATGCAAGTACTAAAAAACTAAGATCTAAATAAACTCCAGCAATTCTACAGAAAAATATCTAAAACAAAAATCAATACTCACAAAATAAATTCAACACACAAAAACCAATAACTCAAAAAAATTCTCACCTGAACAACTTCCACAATAGTCTTCGTCACCGCGGCAGCAGCACGCTCCGTGTAGTGACCTCTGGAAACGATTCGATCGAACAACTCACCACCCTCGCAGAGCTCCATAACAAGATGGACCGCGTTGTCATCCTCATAAGTGTCCTTCAAGCTCACTATGTTGGGGTGCTTAGGCAAATGCTTCATGATCTCAACCTCTCTCCTTACGTCCTCGATATCCACAGCGGTCCTCAGCTTCTTCTTCGAAATCGACTTGCACGCGAATTTCTCGCCAGATGCCTTATCGGTGCAAAGGTAGGTAATTCCGAACTCTCCACGGCCGAGCTCGCGACCCAGTTGGTATGTGAGCTCGATTTCATCGCCAGTTGGGTTCTTTAAAACGGAGAGCTTGGCGCCACCATTGCCATTGTTGACGCTGTAGTCTATTGCAAAAGGGTTTGCCTTCCTCTTGTCTTTTCCAGGTGAGAACGTTTGTGGAGGGGTCACACAACAGTTACCCATGTATGAAAATTTGAGAATTCAGGTCCAGAACGATTTGAATCTTAGCTTCTTGGACAAAACCAGGAGATGGGTATTTGAGTTTTGGAATCCCAATTGCTAACCAAATTGAAATGAGACTTTTCACAAATAGTGAAATTTGTCAGGAGAGGTTTTTGGGCTTTTAGGATGAGATGAGAGATGACCAAGAGATTTTAAGGGAATGAAAAGTGAGGGGGTTTGGGTTTTGGGTTGAAGAAGAGGATGAGGAGGAGAATTTAGCGTGTGAAAGCCACCATTTGATGAAAGAGAGATAGAGAGAGACAGAGAGAGGGTCCAACCTCTTTCGCAGAGACTTCCTTCTCACCCTCCTTCTCTCTCTAGGATTGTCTCACTCTCTCTCTCTCTCTCTCTCTCTCTAACAGTTAGATAGACAGATAGAGATTGGAGGGAAGGTCCTGATTCCAGAAGGGAGAGAGCTAATAGCTTCGTTGTTTCCCGAAATATTCAAAACAAAATTCAATCATTTCATATTTTTAATTGTGCACAAAGTACAAACAATACCCCTCATTTCATGTTGTAACTACAGAATGCCATTTTAGTTTAAGTTTTGCTTTGCCATTTCTTGTTCTCTTTGCATTGACAATACTACCCTCATGACCATTTTTTATTATTTTCAACCAATAAGATTATTTGTACTCATTTATATGGTAAACTATGAGCTTTGATCTTAATAAGTATACATAAGGTTTGAGCCATTAGATTGCAAGCTTTAAAATTAAATAAAATAGCTATTTGGCAAACCAATTACTCAAACTTTACATGTTTATGTATACTTATATAACGTATATATTCTTTAACAAAGTGAATAGACGTTTAATTCTTAAATCTTGATATCATTTTGGATATAGGTATAAGAGTAGTACTAAAACTAACATATGATCATACTAATTCCCTTCAATATGTTATCAAGACTTATAAAATACGGAGCAAGTCTTGAGTGTTAATTTGATACAATTTGTTTTATTTAATCTTTAGGCATTTTTTATTTTACCCCTGAAACATTTACTTATCAAAATTAAAATGCCACAAAAATTATTAGAGAGAGACAGAGAGAGTATAAAATACGGAGCAAGTCTTGAGTGTTAATTTGATATAATTTGTTTTATTTAATCTTTAGGCATTTTTTATTTTACCCCTGAAACATTTACTTATCAAAATTAAAACGCCACAAAAATTATTAGAGAGAGACAGAGAGAGTATGATCAGAAATTTATGTTGTCATAGAAGAATGACATAAGTTGGCAAGACCATCTAACACTAAAAGTTGTCTTCCCGAAATAGATGGAATAGACTAATTTTAACAAAGCTAGCTTTAGATAATTTAGATAGTTGATAAAACAAGTATTTCAGATAATTAATAGAAAATATTGTGGATAAAAAAATATTTTTATAGAATGAAATGATGGATCAAATGTGTGAAAATGACAAATTGTAGAGTTTTATGGACAACCATGTGACCAAATTGAAGAATATTGCTCCTATAATGTTCAACATGGATGGTTTTTTCTAATTGTTGAGAGTAGTTTTCTAAGACTTAATATAAATTATAGCTTTTATCCATATATCCTATCTATCTTTGGAGGTGCTTCTAGTACATTTTTAAGATTTCATTCAAAGCAATAAGTCCTCGTACAAAGCTTCATTAAGCCAAAAAGACCTCAAGATCAACGTCTAAGCTTTATGCCAATACTCAATATGAATCTCATCAAAAGTTAGAAAGGGACAAACATCGATCTCTTTTTTTTTTTTTTGAACAAAGACAAACATCGATCTCTTTGACAATATCATACGTAACATATGTATTTCCACCACATTTTGGCATTATGCATGCTTGCATTTGTGAAAAGTATTTACAATGATAATGTTATCAAATTTATTCACTACATGCTAATGTTATCAAATTTATTCACTATATAATGTATAATTAATTTTTCATAAATTTATTTTTCATTTTTCATTTTTCATTGTTGTCCTCTTCATGCTTTTTTTGTTAAGTTGTTTCACTACTATTACTTTTTCTATTAAACAAGTCCCGTTGTGAACTTGCATTGACAAATTTTTAATGAATGTTTGAATGCTTCTTTGTGAGCATTCTAACAATCATTATCATTGAGTTGAGTGTTCAAATATTTGATTTCGAAAACTTTAAAAATGGAATGTTTTAAGAACGTCTCATAGGTGATGAACGAATTAAGGAGTTCGGTTTGCTCTTCTTAATGTATTGTTTAGTTATTATTGTTCTTATTCTTAATTTAGGGAGTTTCTTAATGTATTAAATTTTAAGACTTTAGTTATTCTTAAAAGAGTTCAGTAGGCTTTTGATATGAGATTGTTAAAGTGCATTTTGGAGTCAAATTCACAAGTGATGAATGATGATAAAGAAGATCGCTTATGTATATGTTTTGATAGAGGAAGATGCAATAATAATTGAGATTATCTAGTTGATGCAGTATTTTTCTTCTATTATTTTTTAGTATAAATTTCATAATTCTAATCAAACGACACATCTTTTAACTCAACTATTGATGAGAATAACGCTTCTTTTGGCCATGAGCCTTAATATATAGAGTAGTCTTCTTGTTAGAAAGAAAAAAAGAAAGAAAAAGTACCAGAGGAGTCTGAACATATATCCATAGGTACATTCCCATAAAAAAGAAAAGAAAAAGAAAGATGCTAGAGATGCATTTATAGTGAGGTGATAAGGGTACTTCAGTAAATAAGAAGAGTAAGAAGGGTAATATTGTAATTAGTGGCTGGGAAGAGAAGCTTGGTCAGCTTCTTGGTCAACACGCTGTGAATTCAGTTGGCAAAAGTGACCTACTCCTAGCCCTCCTACTTTGTCAGCTTCTTACACAACTACTGCCAACAAGAAAACTCGTGTATTTACACGTGGCTCGATTTTATTGGTGGGCCTGGTTTATAGTAGACCTTCTAGAAGCCAACCCAAAACTTTGGTGAGAAAAGCGACTTAAATATATAAATTGCCAATTTAATTCAGCATATGATATGATATACGATACACCTTTTGTCCAAAAACCCGAAATTCCACATATACCCCAACTCTGCCATTGCACACATGACACGTATTCTCTGGCAAGGGCAACTTAGTCAAATCAGAAATCGGTGTCATTAACGTTTATTGACCGCCAGCCATTTGCTTTCAAACCAATGTATAATGTAATATACGTGGAGCCCACCAAAGTTATATGAATGACACTCTTACCCCTAATCTAATAATTGGAGCCTTGGAGGTACATATGGATAAAGCTGTAATTGCCCTTACCACAAGGGCTTTGTCGTAAAAGACAAAAAGAAAAGTTTTCAAAGAACAAAACGCTCAGATAAAATAAAAGCTATTATCTGTCTCCAAGCAGGCAGGAGGATGGGGGTAGATCGAAGGGTATTTTGGTCATTTAAAATTGCGAAATAGAATTGCATAAAAATAGTCGTCTTCCTTATGGTTGGCCAGTCATAGACAACGTTTTTGACTTTGGAATTACAACATTTGGAATTTTTGGAATGGCCAAGTACGCCAATTGACGAGTACTATACATTACTACTAGTGGTCCTTTTAATCTTTGTGCTATATTTCGGACTCTTTCTACAAGATCAAGATGTTAAATCCCATAATTATAATTTATACCTTTTTATTTTTAGTTGTCAAAAACACTCAAAATTGCAACGAAAAAAAATAAAAATAAAATTTTGATGCTCGAAATTGGACTTAGCAAAAGGGTAGCTATTAGAATCTTATGAGTTGGTTGGAGTGGTTGAGTAGATAAATACTATGAAGACCCTACAAAATAGAGAAATATGCTAAATTTATGATTTAAAATTAATGTGACGAAAATTTTTGTTACTTTCAAATCTCCATTAATAAAGATGATTAATTTTGACTTTATAGTTTAACCGAGTATGCAATAATTATATACATGCTCCGATACTGCTGATAAAATATCATATAAAAGTTCATTTAAACAAAGTGTATATTGAATTTGATTTGACTTGTTAATAACACTTTGTTTATTGCAAAGATTAAAGAACACAAATTAAAGGTTTTCAGTATACCAATAATATGGTATCGGTCAAAGATTCTTTGATACTTGTATTAATATTTTGATAGCAATTTATGATTGAGGGGTGTTCATACTTTATAAGTTTATATATATAGGCTATAAAGCTTGACTCTCATGTTTCTCATGTCCTTATAAGAAGCAGATTCTAATTCTTCACCTTCAACATTAGTGGACACTTTATATGGATGATGCACATAGAAACTGTGACCTATAATGGTACTTGGATGTTCTTTTGATCTGGAATATGGTACCCATTTTTTCATCTAAGGCCAACTAGCTTCGTCTATGCCCTTTTCTTATCAATGCCGAATATACTTCCTATTCAACTCTAAAAAATTATCCTTGTTGATCACATTAACCCCTCAATCACCCAATTTAACAAGAGAGCAAGAAAGAAGAATCGATTTGATAACTGAATTTTGTTATTATACATGAAGAAATTTATGCAATGCCTCACATTTTTAATGTCTTTCCCTCAACACGCCACTTCACGTATAGTATTCCTCAAGTCTAATACATAGATATCCTACTGATACCATGAAGGAATCTAAGCTTCTATTCCAAAATCAATTAGCAATAAGAAGAATAGCTCAAACTCTTATAAACCATTATGCAAGGCATTATGAAAGAATTTAACATTCATCTTTAAGACAATTGATAATGAAAGAAGTAGCTTAAATCCTTATAAACTACTATGCAAACTATGTCTCACATTTTCGATATAAGATCTCTCTCTCAATAATATGAGATGAAGTTTTAAGTTTAAATCTTATAAGTGACAATTATTAATTATTAAAAAAACTTACAGTGTGATAGTATTATAGTTTTATGAAGTCACTTAAAATAGTTTATCTAAATTACATCTAAAAAGTCATTCATATATAAATATAAGCTATCCAGAGTGACAAATTTAAGAATTTCCCTTCGTAAGGATGAGAAAGTATAGTATAACACCAAATGAGAAAGTTTAATATAACAACACCAATTTTATTCTCTTTAAACTAGAGATCTTAAGTTTGATTTTTTTTTTTTGGTTAAGGAAAAAAAAATTTTATTAATTATTAAAAAAACTTACAGTGTGATAGTCTTATAGTTTTAAGAAGTCACTTAAAATAGTTTATCTAAATTACATTTAGAAAGTCATTCATATATAAATATGAGCTATCCAGAGTGACAAATTTAAGAATATCCCTTCGTAAGGATGAGAAAGTATAGTATAACACCAAATGAGAAAGTTTAATATAACAACACCAATTTCATTCTCTTTAAACTAGAGATCTTAAGTTTGATTTTTTTTTTGGTAAGGAAAAAAAAAAAAAAGTTCAATCTCTCCCTCTCTCTCTCTCAAAAGTAAAAAAGTAAGGCGTGCAAATTAGGCATAATCCCAAAAAGAGGAATGGTGGTTGAATTCTGGTTGGGTAATAAAGAACCACGACAAAGTGACGGTCGTGATTGGATTGATGTTTATAGACTCTTTGGTTGATCTTTCACTTCAAGAAGGTGACATAAAATTTTTTTGATCTAACCCAAAAGTGTTTACGTAAGTGACGTTGAGAATGTTAAAAATTGGTATTTATAAGTAATTTAATAGAAATGAAAATGAGTCGTTTGCATGTGTGGACGATCAATGAGTTAGATATAATTATGCCTTGAATATCCACATATTATATCTTTCTAGACAAAAATACCTTTGGAAAAATCAACCATACATTTGACATTTCTCTTCTTGACCTCTCATGGGAAAATAATCAACCTTATATAAGAAAATTACATGTTTGTAATTTCATGAGATACTTCTGGAACGTTCTACACGCTCAACTCTAGACTTATTTACACTACAATTGGCAATCACAATAATTACGAGAACAAAAATTTGAAAAGCAGTTGGCATAAAGTGTATAGATTGGACGTTCTGATTATGTGTATTTGATGACATTATTTATGAAATATACTATGTTGTTTGACGCCTTTTTAAAAAAATTAATATGTAGGTTGAATAATTTTACATATATAATAGATAAGGGTGTAATTGAGAAATAAAACAAATCCAGAATGATTAACTATGAACATTAAAAAGAAAAAAAAGTTGTTTGGATTACAAATACAATTTAGTCATAAACAAAAGGATTATATAAAGAGAGAATTGATGTATCACATATTTTGTGAGTAAAGTATGGAGTAGAAGACGAGGAAATAATTTGTGGCAGAAAAGACCAAGTGTGGCATGTTCATGGGTCATGTACCATTTTCAAATTACAAAGCGATCGACTGATCGAGTCTCTTGTGTTGGTGGTATTCATGTAAGGTACTACAACCAACTACCAAGTCAATAATGGATTGGGTTGACTCAGCCTCCTTTGTGTTCACTCCATACATGGCATAGACTCAAGTTTTTGGGTCTCTCTAAAATATTTTATTGGTAATTTACTATTGCATTTTTATTATCCCAACAAATTTCAATAAAAAAACCTCTCAAAAGTCAACTACCGACTGAAGTTAAAGATAATTTTCTTTCCCCTTTTCACTTATAAACACTGTTACTCTTCCCATATAATAATTTCAAAAAGAGAAATGTTATTCACATTCTTCGTTCATCTTCTTTACTGATCTTCTTATTTATTATTATCATTTCACAATGTAAATTTATAATCAGAATTGTTCATCTCGTAGATAAGTATTTAAAGATTATTTCTGCAAAAAATCAATTAAATAAAATATCGTTTAATCATATAATTGTTACAAAAAAAATTTACGATGAATCAAATTATTACTAAAACCGTCTGTTCAATTGATCACAATTACATAACCAAACAATTTCCGATTTAGTTAATTTTTTGTAAAGATGATCTTCATAATTAGATCTAAAAAATGAATGATTCCGATTATAAATTTACATTGTGAAATGAGATTTAAAAAAAAAAAAAGGTTAGAAGAGAAGATAGCATTCTCCATTTCTAAAATTTTTTGATTTATTATTTTTTTTGGGCCAGGTTTTTTGGAATTACTTTAATTACATTGTTGTAAGTACATATATTTTAATTAAGGAGGCAGCATATTATTCTAACTGTCAAATATTGTTTTTGTATATTAGTATTTAACTTTGAGACCCTTTAAAAAAGTTTGGCTATCACATATGCTATACAATACAAGACGATTGAAACTGGATGACACTAAAGAAGGAAAAAAAAAAAATACTTGAAACTTGAAACCGATCTAGTAAAAGAGACAAATTGCTTCATTTATATACTCTTTTTTTTTTTGGGTTGGGTCTTATGATTAAGCTATGCAACATCTAAACTTTCCTGACCTTATGGTCAATCACATGAATAGATACAAGAGCATCTACCATATCAAGAATGAAATCAGAAACTTCTGTTTTATGAACACACCTAGATGCACACGTGGTGCGTAGCGTGGATGACGTGCTACGCAATAAAAGAGTATAAAAGACTTGGCTCTATTATTGACTTGGGCTGTAGAAACTAGAAGGAAGAAAGTTGGAACTTTGGTTTTGGACAAACTCGAGGAAATCCAACTTTGCTTTAGCATATAAAGGCTCTGCTGTCCAAGTTTCTCCAATGGTCATCTTTAATGACCATAAACTTAAGAAAAGAAAACAGACAGCTTTAAGTTCTACTATTCTAGTCTTCTAGACCATAAGATTAAGATATAAGAACAACTTCAGTATATATAATAGATTCAGGACCACATCTTTCTCTGTCAACCTCTTATGGGGTCACACAAACTCGGGATATTTTAATAGGAGAGTAAGTGAGTGAGATAACGTACCTGTCAAGCAACCGATGGAAACCCTGAGCACAAAGCAAGAGTCAAAACTGGCAAAATAATAAATTTATTACTTGCTAACATTTACTTTAAATTAGCTAAATAGAGGATAGGATTCTTCAGTTAAATAATGAGTATTGTCTTTCGGGCAATCAAATGTGTGATTGTCATGTTCTCAATTACATTTTCAATATCACCAATCCTAGTCAACCCATTTTGTCTTCACTTCACCAGTGAACATCTTCTGGCAGTACAACTTTGATTCTTATTGTTTTATATACAACCAGTATTGCAAAAATTGACTTACTCTTTGTCTTTGATGTCTAAACAATTCGAATGTATATCGTTGCTTACTCAAGCAATTCAACAAATTTGTGATGAGTTTTGCAAGGATACTCATCAGGCCACACGGTATACATTTTCAAAACTGACTACCTTGTTGATTTCTTTGAGAACTTTGGGTTTTTGCACATTCGGATACTCATGGGAGTGACCTCCACCAGTTCATCCTCTTGAATGTACTCAATGCAGTCATCCAGACTGTAGTCCAATGGGGTATCAAGAATCACTGCATATAAATAAATAAGAAAATCTAGATTATCACATGCAATAAACTAAGGCTTGCTGATACAGATGTACAAACTCAAGAAATACAAATTACTAATAAAAGAGAAGAAGAAACATGAGAACTCAATTATTTCGTAAGCAAACAATGGCTAAGTAGACTATTGAAGTGTGAGAATGGAGAACTACTAGTCTAGTAAAAAGCCTACTGCATGGAGAGACCTTTCAGAACTACTAGTCTAATAAAAAGTCGACTGCATGTAGAGACCTTTCAAAATTACTAGTCTAGTAAAAAGCCTACTGCATGGAGAAACCTTTCAGAAACTACTTTAATAAAAAGCCTACTGCAGTGGTTCTGGAAAATACTAAGCATACCACACCATTAAACTCCAGAAATATCCTCTTATCCTCACAAATATACGATAATTTTGTTCTGAAAAATGAGCAGACATGCAAAACTTGTAAAGCAAAAGTACTATGATATGATGAAAATTCAATCTATTTGCATTGCTCCATGTAGAATAAATTTCTTTACTGCGTCTATCTAAAAGTATTGGCAACAATTGACAAAATAGCTTAGAAAGACAAAAGTAACAAACTGTTTTGACAAAACTGAAATGTTGGAAAAACATTAGTCTTTACTATCAACTTTTTTTTTTTTTTTGGCCTCTAGTCTTTATTATCAACTTAAAACAGCTAAACCTCACCAGAATGTATATTTTTGGTCAAATATCTTAGCATAATAAATGTAAAGTTACCAAAATCAGAAAGGGACTAAATTTCACTTTTTTACACAATAGACA
Organism: Purshia tridentata; assembly: GCA_003254885.1. Classification (NCBI taxonomy): domain Eukaryota; kingdom Viridiplantae; phylum Streptophyta; class Magnoliopsida; order Rosales; family Rosaceae; genus Purshia; species Purshia tridentata. The sequence goes on along the minus strand of QANT01007295.1, from coordinate 8,337 downwards.
GGATAAATTAGAATAGGTACTACAGTTGCTTCTCACCTGATTGTTCTTTGTTGGAACGGATGTTTGTCGCAGCCTTCTTTTTACACACATTAAGGGATAAGTCCCCTGGTCGCTGATGGATGCCAACTATCTGACCTTTATAAACTTCCACCCCGGGACCAATAAACATCTGCCCCCTGTCCTGTGAACTAGAAAGGGCATAAGTTGTACTTGTTCCACCTTCAAAGGCCACCTGAAAATCAGTTCATGCGATTCAATTTCGTAATCCTGACAAAGTGGGACACACACACAAGCAAGTGAAACATATGATATATGACCTTTATTTTTGTTTTGTATAATTTGATTCAGTTGCTTCAATAAAGAATCATTAATCATCTCAGCATGTAGACTTCGCAAAAGGATGACAAGTGATATAATAATTTATGTAGTCACTACAGTAACATACATGTGCAAAAGGCTTTTACCATTAAGATTAATAAAGTCAAACTCAAATATTGAAAAAAATCTCAAAAATTACCAATGAACCCTGATCCCGGGTACTCATATCACCAGCCCAAGGTCCATAACTATCAAATATTGTGTTGAGAATTGCTGTTCCGCGAGAAGCTGTTAAAATTGCATTTCGCAAACCGAGAAGGCCACGGGTTGGAATCTTATATTTGATGAAGGTTGTGTTTTCAGACCTAGTGCATACATGAAGTCAGAATAATCAGATCATCTGTTACATCCACCAAGCAGAAAATTCAAGGAATACTGCCATTATCCATCCTCAGGTGAAATAGACGAAAAAGGAATACATGATAAACGTGTCCCCCCGTTGAGCCCCACAAATTTATAATTGAAACAGATGACAACCAAATTTAGTTATTACATTTTTCTTTGGTTACATAATCTAATAATTTCAAAATGAGACGTGCATAATTATATATAAAAGTGTTCTGCATCAAGAAGGTATCTGCATTATTTACCATAACATTTATAAATGCATAAAAAGACAGAATATTTTCATCTGTGTCAGTTTAGGAAAAAAGTGAAACTGATGCCCTGATAAGTTAACAAACAATTTTGGTAAAGAATGTACAATCAATGATTCAATATATCATAGAGTATAATGGTGAATTATCCTCTCTCTCATGAGGTCTTCATTACAAGATGGATGATCAGGTGCAAGGTGAAATAAGATGCATGTGCAAATGTGAGTATGTATGAATCTTGAACCTGCAAATGCAGATGCAAACAAGTATGGATTGGCAACCGATCTTATTTTTTAGGCATTTTCGTATATTAATCTATAAATATATCTTCTACATAGAGCAACTACAAACTTCTGTTGCACCCAGACCAATGCACTGCATAGGTCCATTGCTAGATTTATAAAAACAAGTATGTTCTAAATAATTATGATAGTTATCATTTACTAGTATATTGCTTGCAATTATATTTTACGCATTTACTTTGAATTTTATTCAAAATTTGATTAGTCAAGGATGATTATAGAAGCAAACAGAATTCTGCTCACCCAACCCCCTGCATATCAAACATCTGCCCCCGCCTTTTTCCAAGAAGTTCAACGACAGGGCCCAGGTGTTCTTCTGGCACCTCCACAGTAGCAATCTGCAAGCAATCCACACGATAAAAATGACTGACATCAGAAGACTGGTAGCATGATTTGTAAGTTATAAAGGATTTTGCCCTATAAAATAAATACATAACGGCGATATCCTTACTATATTTGTAAACAAAAAGAAGGAATCACAATTCATAAGAATTAAGTAGAGCATTTATTATTAGTTTTTGATAATATCTCCACATGCCTTAGTTTTAGTCCAATTCTAGTAAAATGAAGCAAAAATATTGGTTTTCAACTATAACTGTCATTTTCTACCCTTTCACCCTTTTCCTAAACATTAGGAAAAAAAAAAAAAAAACTTAAGCAGAAATCACCTCATATGGTTCCAACAACTTGTCATTCACCCTTTTGTTAATTACTTTGGGAGGTCCCACCATGAATTCATATCCTTCTCTTCGCCTGAATTGAATAAACAATTAAAAATGAGCATGCAGAAGAAATAGGATTATGGAACAGCAACAAAACAACTATACCCACATGTTCTCTATCAATATGGTAATGTGTAAAGTACCCCGCCCACTAACAATGAAGGTATCTGCTGTTTCACCATCTTCAACTTTCATAGCTAAGTTACGCTCAAGCTCACGAGAAAGCCGATCTCGTAAGTTCCGACTAGTAACATACTTTCCCTGAAAAAGGGAAAAAAATTTTGCATTCATCAATGACACTTGAGACAGGGAACCCTTCATCAGTCATCACTTAATATGCTGCAACAACTAATTAACACTAAGACATTAAAAAAAGATACTATCCGTTGATTAGGTGGCATGTTCTGTTGTTATATAGTTTAGCAAGCTATATTGAAAGACTATCAACCTGGACCACTGATTCAGTGGACTCTTGTTTCAATGTGTGGTGCCAGATTCACAATCTATCAACATAACATGCCAGTATATATGTATATGTATATGAAAAGAAATGGACAACATTGTTGGGGTCCACCCCACAATGTGTCCAATGATATGAACTGTCAAACTTTTAAGATCCCGTCAAAGAATCATCCTTGTGCAAAATAAAATATATATAGTGGTTCTCTAAAGAGGATGACTACAAACATAAAATTTGCAAATGTAGAGAGGATGACTAGTATATACATCTAAAAAATAGACGGTTTGGATCGTTGAAATACTATATGGAGTGGGCCCACGATTCTCTAAAGAGGATGACTACAAACATAAAATTTGCGAATGTAGAGAGGATGACTACAAACATAAAATTTGCGAATGTAGAGAGGATGACTAGTATATACATCTAAAAAATAGACGCTTCGGATCGTTGAAATACTATATGGAGTGGGCCCACGAGGGATCCCTTAAATAAAATTATTTGAGGGATTCCTCAATGGAAGAGGTCTGTATATATGTATATATATAGAAGATAGGAAACAATAACTATCCAGAAAAAAGAAACACAAATTAAAGAGTGCCATGGTGTCTGAAAAGCAATTATGAGGTTGACAAAACTATTGGATTCAGTTAAGCACTCGATTTATCAACATATTTTGAGAAATTTTTGGATGGAAATATAGATAATATATGAAAATGCATGTACATGTACAATATATATATAGGCTCCTTCTTATGTTGGCTTGCTCACAGAGATGGCTTAATGCGAACTTAAAAAATTAGTCAAAGTTTTCATGAAAAAGGACATTAAACATCTGTATACAAACATTTGACATACCTCACGTCCAACAAATGGTGAAGTGTTTATAGAGAAAGCCATTTTCACTGTTGGCTCCTCCACCTTAATAGCAGGTAATGGCTTACCAAACATCTTATCAGCAATTGTCTCGCCAATCTGACAAAAAAAAAAAAA
>QANT01007294.1:0-10480 GCA_003254885.1 Purshia tridentata | reverse complement strand
AGCCAATTCATGATGTGTCGACACTGTGTCGGCACTATGTCCACACTCGCATTCATACTTATTTATTTTCACTCACATTGGATCCTTGTCCATATATATATATGTATATATATGCAGAGATATCAGTTCAAATAGCAAATGAACACACACAAAATATGGAGGATAATAGTTTTATTAATTTGGTTACCATATGAGGTGCTAATTATATTTTGAACTAGAAATCTATAAGGTGCTGATTATATCATATATTCACAAGTTTGTATGTGAAGACTGTTCTATTCTAATGTATAATTTATTATAAGATTAGATCTAAAATCCACACTAGTTTACATAACATATTTAAACACATTTGACAGGGCATCGACATGGTGCCGACATCATGTTGATACATAAAATTCCAACTAGCTACAGCAAATGACTACATCGTGTTAAATGCATATTACCAAGTTCAATTAATTAAGCTTATTAAACTTGTAAAAATGGAAGCAGAGAATAGATGTGGAGAAAATCAGAAAGATGGTAGTAGCAATCGTGAGGCACAAGCAGTGCTTGCTCACATGAATATTCCTCACACTGATACAAAATCAGTTACAGAAAAGGACAAGGCTATATAGCCATTACACACCTCATGCATGAGCCTATGAGCTCAGCTTCTCCACTCACCCAACATCCTATAAGACATTGACAGCTATCCACTTACACAGCTAATGAGCTTAACTGATTAACTAACTAAACAGCAACAATTAATTAGCTAAACTAAGTTGCCAAATGCTTAATTAGTCAATACTCCCTTCTAAGGATTTGGCAGACTTGACACCAAGCTTGTTCCTAAAGCAATTGAACTTGTATTTGGCTAATGCTTTAGTGAAGATGTCTGCAAGTTGATCTTCTCCCTTGCAGTAGACTAAATCAATCACACCATCATGGATTGCATCTCTAATAAAGTGGAATTTCCTCTTTATGTGCCTAAATCTTTGGTGAAAAAAACTGGATTCTTGGACATTGCTATGGCTGATGTGTTGTCACACAGTAGAGTAGTTGCCTTGACTTGTTCTTCCCCAAAGTCTTGTAGAACAAACCTGAGCCAAGCGGCTTGAGACGTAGCTTCTGAGCACTCATGTACTCTGCCTCAGCAGTAGAGAGTGCAACACTATGTTGCTTGACTGATGCCCATGAGAATGCTCCACTCCCAAAAGAAAATGCATAACCTGATGTTGACCTCATGTCATCTTCATCTCCACTCCAGTCACTGTCACAGTAGCCTATAAGAATGGCAGAGTCTCTTTCTTATATTGTATGCCATAGTTAATGGTTCCTTGCACATATCTTAGCACCTTTTTTGCTGTTCCAAAATGCTTAGTAGTGGGACAATGTATGAATCTAGCTAGTAGACTTGCTGCAAACATGATATCATGCCGTGTAGCAGTTAAATACAGCAAACTTCCAACCATTTTCCTATATAGTCCTTCATCTGCAGGACCAGTTCCATATTCTTTTCTCAATTTTTCAGTTGTTGCAAGTGGGATAGATACTGGTTTACAGTCATTAAGACCAAATTTCTCCAACAAGCTAAGAGCATGTTCTCTTGATGAATAAATATGCTCCCTTCTTGCTGAATCATTCCCATCCCAAGAAAATGATGTAGCAACCCGTGATCAGTCATTTCATACCTGTTCATCATGTCATTTTTGAATTCCATGAGCATATTGTCACTGCTACCAATGTAGACTATGTCATCTACATAGATTGAGACAATAAGAGTACCCTGACTTTCCTTGTTCTTCACAAATAGAGTTGCCTCACTTGGACTCTTTTCAAAACCACATTGCAGCAAATAACCATCAATGTTTCCATGCCAAGCTCTTGGAGCTTGCATCAATCCATAAAGAGGTTTGTGTAGCTTATGCACCTTTTCTTCCTGACCTTTGACAACATAGCCATCTGGTTAATCTACATACGCTTCTTCATGTAAAATTCCATTATGAAAGGCTGATTTTACATCAAGCTGAAACAGCTTCAGACCATTCTTAGCAACGAGTGCAATTAGAGTTCTAATTGTGTCCAACCTTGCCACAGGAACAAAGGTTTCATTAAAGTCCACCCCAGGCTTCTGTGTGTAGCCTTTAGCCACTAGCCTTGCTTTGTGTTTCTGTATTGTACCATCTAGGTTGAGTTTAGTCTTGTAAATCCACTTCACTCCCACTATAGGCTTCCTGCTTGGTCTGTCCACAAGTATCCAGGTCTGGTTCTTCTCAATCATAGCAATTTCTTTTGACATTGCCTTCTGCCAAACTTGGTCTTTGGCAGCTTCAAGGTAATTCTCAGGCTCAATTATACTAATTTTGCATTGAGCAAATACTTCAGTTAGGTTCTTCCATTTCCTAGGAGTGCTGTCATATGTATCTGTTAGTACAATTCCATTTTCTGCTTCAGATATTACATCCTCAAACCTTTGCACACTTGTCTCACCATTTGAGCCTTCTGTTATTGGACTTGGACCTAAGTTCTCAACATTTGTAACTTCTTTTGACACCCTTGGAGATTGTATAGGTGTTGTGGGCTCAAATTCAGCTTCAGTAGTGTTGCTTGCCTCTTTTCTTTCCCAAGGCACTGTTATATAAACGGTCTCTTTAGAATTCCAATCCCATAGTGAACTCTCATCAAAAATCACACTTCTAGATATAATCACTTTGCTCCATTTCAAGTCAAAAACTCTATATCCCTTCTCTCCGGTTCCATACCCCACAAAAATGCCTTTCTATCCAGTTTCATCAAGTTTCTACCTATGTTGTGCAGGAACATGAGTGAAACACACAGATCCAAAGACTCTTAGATGTTTTACACCTGGTTTCCTCCCACTATACTCTCAAATGGAGTTGTTGTTTAAGGAATTTGTAGGACATCTATTCAGTAGATAAACAGCAGTATTGACTGCTTCTCCCCAAAAATTCTATGGCAGCTTCTTTTCATGTAACATAGTCCTGGCCATTTCCATTATTGTTCTATTCTTCCTCTCAGCAATGCCATTTTGCTAAGGTGAGTAAGCAACAGTTAATTGCTTCTCAATTTCCACCTTTTAGTCTCGAGAGGCATATTCTCCCCCTCTATCACTTCTCAATTTCTTGAGTCTAAACCACATTGCAATTCGACCATGGCTTTGAATTTCTTAAATACATTAAATGCATCAGACTTATATTTCAAAAAATAAACCCAACACAGCCTTGACTTATCATCTATAAATGTCAAGAAGTACTTATTAACTCTAATTGTTTTTGTCATAGGCCACATATGTTAGTATGCACTATTCCAAAAGATTAGTGGCTTTTCTGACTTTGTCCTTGTCAAAAGGTTGCCTGTAAGCTTTTCCTACAGCACAGCCTTCACACATGTTAATTGTCTGTCATTTTTGGCAAGCCATATACCATCTCATTCTCTTGTAGCATTTTCAAACTCCCAAAGTTCAAATAACCAAATCATTTATGCCACTTCCAAGCTGAGCCAACAGTAGTCACAGAATTTGCCATTAAGGGAATGATACTGTCAAATGAAAGAGGAAAGCATCGATTCCTTTTCATTTGGATAGAAGTGATGTGCTCCTGCTAGTTTCTGTCCCCATAAATACACACCATGAAATCACCAAAAACAAGCTAGTAGCCATGTTCAATCATTTGCCCAACACTGAGCAGATTCTCATCAAGTCCAGGAACAATCATCACTTCAGGTATGTACTTGATGCCTTTCTTTGTTTCAACCACCAATGTGCCTTTGCCTTTAGACTCCACTAGATCACCAGTCCCCATTTTAACCTTGCACCTTACACTTCGATCTATGTTAATAAGAAGTGACTCATAGCTTGTCATATGGTTGCTGCAGCCACTGTCAAGGTACCAAACCCTATGATCCTTTTGTACAGATGCCTTATGGCATGCATAGAACATTGTGGCAGTGTCTTGGACCTGGTTTACATAGTTGGCTATCTGTCCCTTCATAGGCTGATGACAATCCTTCATCTATCTGAATTTGTCACAATTATGACACTTAACCTTCCCTTTGAACCAGCATTCACCATAGTGAGTCTTGTCACATATCTTGCATTTTTGCTTCCCAAAATCAGTACCTCCTCCCTGTTTTCCAACAGACTATGGCTTGACATCCCACTTCCTTGGTTTTCCTTTCCATTGCTTTTGACCTTTTCGTCCTCCATCATGAATATATGGCTTATTTTGTGCATTTTGGCCTTTTGAGGTGATGCTTATGCTAGCAAAAGCCTTCTCGCAATATCCATCATCCTCTTCATGTTTGTTCAATCGAAGCTCATAGCTCTTTAAGGATCCCACAACTTCATGTACTATGACTGTATTCGGATCACAAGTTCTTTCTAGTACCACACACATTGGATCATAAATCTTGCATAAACTGATAAGTACCTTCTGGACCATTCTTTGGTGAGAGAGGATCTCACCATATTTTTCCATTTGATTTGCAGATCAAAGAACCTGGAAAAATAGTCAACTAGAGATTCATTATCTCTCATCCTCATGTATTCAAATTCCTTGCGCATGCCCTGCAATCTCACAGATCTAGCTTGTTCATCACCATGATATTCCTCCTGCAACAGATCCTAAATCCCCTTTGCAGTTTCTTGGTTTACAATTCGATGAAAAATTTCTTTGGAGACTGCTCCTTAAATGATGCCTAATGCCTTTGCATCCTTCATGTGTTGCTCTTCCATATAAGCTTCCAACTCTTCATCATCATCTACACCTCCAGGATCTCCTTCTTTCTTTGAGATCTTCTTTTTCTTTAGTTCAGAGACTGTAATCCCTTTCTCTACCAGCTTCCACAATCCTTGTGACTTGAAGATGGTGATCATTCTTACCTTCCAGTAATCGAATTCACTACCATCGAAGATGAGAGCTCGTAGCTCACTACTTCCAGAGCTTGCCATTGCAGCTGTGAATCCTTGCTCACAGTACTCTGTTCACTCATAGAAATCACGCTCTAGTACCACCTGATCCAACCTAGGCTCTAGATACCATGTTAAATGCAGATTACCAAGTTCAATTAATTAAGCTTATTAAACTTGTAAAAATGGAAGCAAAGAATAGATGTGTAGAAAATCAGAAAGATGGTAGCAGCAATCGTGAGGCAAAAGCAGTGCTTGCTCACATGAATATTCCTCACACTAATACCAAATCAGTTATTGAAAAGGACAAGGCTATATAGCCATTACACATCTCATGCAAGAGCCTATGAGCTCAGCTTCTCCACTCACCCAACATCCTATTAGACATTGACAGCTGTCCATTTACACAGCTAATGAGCTTAATTGATTAACTAACTAAACATCAACAATTAATTAGCTAAACTAAGTTGCCAAATGCTTAATCAGTCAACAGTGTCGACATGGTGTCGATGCCCTATCGAATAGAGAAGCCAGCGCTTGAGCGATGCAGAGCCCACGAATCCCACCGCCCACCACTACGCAATCAATGACACCCAATTTCCCACCTTCTAGGCTAAACTCCAGTGGAGGAATGCTGGAAGGCTCTTTGGCAATAGAGCAACATCACCATTTGAGCGAATGGGGAGTGGGTTGGGTTGGTTTGTGGCTACCAAAATGGAGGGAGGTTGGTGATTGTGAAGGTCTGGGAAGAGAAGAGATTGAATGGCCATGAATTCAAAAAGGTCTATGATTTTGGTAGCACTCATGGCCATTGGCAGAGGAGAATGAGAGAAAGAGAAGGCAACCTATTTTCTGATAATAGGGAGATCGTGAAAGAGAAGACATAGTGGGCATTTTGGTCTTCTTATCAGGGGTAATTTTGTCTGATTTAGGGACAAAAAGCTATAAAAGATTGAAAAGGGAGAGAAGGGTTAGAAAAGTGTTTTTGTTATTAAAAGGGTATATTTAATAAAATTACCCTAAAAGTATCTTTATACACCAAGGACAAGAACAATCAATAGCCCCCCACAAAAAAACCCAATTCCCATAAATGACATACATTTTCTAATTATTCCCTACCTCAGGCCAAATTTATTCTTTTTGTCTTTCTTTACTTTTATGTTTAAAGAATGTTCATTGTTGTCTATTTTTGCATTTATAACTGTATTCTTTCCCAAACTTGTAGATCCACACTTAAATAGCAATGAAATCCACTTCATTAATTTACATTCTCTGTTTGCATTTAGTGTTGTTATTTATTTCTACAATCACAAGCTTTAAATACAGTTGTTGGCTTTGTGAGTTTTGTGGTTTTTTTTCTTCCAATTTTTAAGGATTATAAATTGAAAGTTGAGTAACAAATGAGCATGAATAACTGTTAGCACAAGTTGGACAAAATCTCCAGTTTTTATATTCCACTTCTTAGTGGTGGCACACCCACAAACTCGCTGACACGTGGCACTAGTTGGCATGTGTCTCGAGACTACTTTTGTGTCAAAAAAAAAAAATTCATAGTAATCTCCAGTTTTTATATTCCACTTCTTAGTGGTGTACCAGTTTTTATATTCCACTTCTTAGTGGTGGCACACCCACAAACTTGCTGACACGTGGCACTAGTTGGCATGTGTCTCAAGACTACTNACTAGTTGGCATGTGTCTCGAGACTACTTTTGTGTCAAAAAAAAAAAATTCATAGACCAAAATAATATTTAGAATCATTTTTATAATTCTCTCTTATCTAAAGGGTGTTTATAAAATAGACTGGCTACTAAAACACCGATCCATCAACTTTCACTGGAACATCCTCTAAAATACTGCTAGGGTATTTGATCGATCTATCTACTAGTTGGATGCTCACAGATGTAGTTCTCAATTTCCCTAAGTTCAGAGACTCATAAACAGAAAAAGGCATTAAATTAACAGATGCACCCAAATCAAGTAAGCATTTTTCAAACCTGCAATTCCCAATAATGCAAGGAATGGTGAAACTGCCAGGATCCTTCAGCTTAGGAGGTAGCTTCCTCTGAAACACTGCAGACACCTCCTCAGACACTTTCAGTGTTTCGAACTCTTTAAACTTCCTCTTGTTGGTACACAAATCTTTGAGAAACTTGGCATACCTGGCACTTGTTGTATTGCATCCAAAAGGGGAATATTGATCTCCACCTTTCTAATATCTCCATGACTCCTTTTATATGATCATCCTTCTTGTTCTTCTGTAACCTACTAGGAAAAGGAGCATGTGAAGTAATCAAAGTGGAAGGATCAGAATGTACCTGAGGTATCAGACCCTTTGAAGCTGTGGGTCTGGTGTAGCAACTGGTAGAGTCTTATGTTCGGAATCATCCTCAGCAGCAACTTCCTCATCTTTCCCCACTACCTTAGCCCCTCTGAGGGTAATTGCATTTACATGCGCATTGTTCTTAGGATTCGCAATATATAGTCTGTACGGGAAGCTTCCTAGTCTCTCGCTGACTCAAAGCAGTAGCCAGTTGGCCCACTTGTTGCTCAAGACTCGCAATAGCCCTGTCAGTCTTCTGCATGTGTACTTCTGACTTCTGAATGAAGGTATAAGTGCTCTGCATAAAATTTTCTGAACTTTGTGCCATAGATGCAATTAGTTCCTCCAAGGGCTTCTTCTTTTGGGGCTGTTGTTGAAAGCCTGGCACTGTTTGTTGTTTATAGGAACCCTGTGACTGCTATTGATTCGAGTTGTTACTCCACCTGAAGTTAGGCTGATTTTACCACCCTGGATTGTTATAATTAGCTGAAAACTGATTGCTCCTAGGCCTCTGCATCTATTTCTGACCCTGAACTGAGTTCTAGCCCTGATATGTGCCCAAAACGTTGGCCTGCTCCATCTCTTGATCAGAGAAGGACTGGTTCTGATTTTGTAGGCAACTGTCCATGGCATGCCCTGGTGTAGCACAAACAGCACAAATAGGTGCTGGTGGCTTGATCAGCTGCTGTACTAAAGACATCTGCTGCTGCACAAGGTTAGTCAAATTATGCATTTGAGCTTCTAGATGGGTACCAGAACTAACCTCATACATGCCCTTCTTCTTCTCCGATGAACTCCGAGTGTTGGAATGCATCATCTCTCTCGCCATCTCCTTATACAGATCATGGACCTCCTGGGTGTCTTACTCCAGATTGAGCCACCTGAAAAATTAATAACAGCATTTTTATTAGAAGTGGTCAATCCCTTATAAAACATCCTCATCAATAAGTTCAAAGGAATCCCATGATGAGGGCACTGCAATAGAAGTGTGTTAAACCGCTCCCAAGCCTCTAAAAAGGATTCATCAGATTGTTTAGAGAACTGCATGATCTTGTCTCTCAGCAAGTCTGTCTTTTGTGGGCTGAAAAACTTCTCCAAGGACTTCTTCTCTATCTCTGGCCACGTCCTTAATGATCCCGGTCTCAACAAGTTAAGCCAAAATTTGGCTTTGTCCTGCAACGTGTATGGGAACACCCTAATCCTCAACTGGTTCTCTATCACACCTGTCAATGGCAGAAAACTAACAGCATTAAATAGATCCTTCAAATGAGTTAAAGGATCCTTAGTAGATAAACCATGAAAAGAAGGCAGCATATTAAAATGTGAAGATTTTAGTTCATAGTTTCTTGCGGCAGGTGGCAATACTATGCTACATGGGGTTGCTGGAATGGTCGGGATGTCGAGGTCTCCCATGTGCTCCATGTCGTCGTCCTCGTTCATGGACTCCTCAGAATGGTGTGAACTTGATTTGGATTCAGAATTGGGTGGAGTTTGAAACATTCTGGGTGCGAGGGTATATGAGATACCACTTGGACTTGATCCCTTTTGCTTCTCGAACAAAACAATCTGATGCGCTCTAACGTTTCTTCCAATCCTTCACCAGAGTCTGAATGCGACATGCACAAATTCCTGCAATGTGGAAAACACAATTAAAAATTAAAGTAATTAAATTACAAAGAAACAATAAAAAGGAAAAACTAAACCACCTAATCAAATAAATGGGAACGAAAATTACAAAACATCAACTGATACACAAAACTAAAAAAAAAAAAAAAAAAAAANAAAAAAAAAAAAAAAAATTCAAAAATTGCAATTGAATTAACACTTTTAAAGCAACTCAAGTTCCCCAGCAACAGTGCCAAAAATTGTTTGTTTAAAAAATTAATACTCGCAGTGGGCATGAATCTATAATAATATAGTCGGCAAGCAAGGTCAATCCCACAAGGAACTAACTGGCTTAGAAAAAAAAATGTCAATTCAATGCTAAAACAATGAAAGAAACACCCAAATATACCGCTGCCCAATTGTTACAAAACTGGGCAGCCACGAAATATTTAAGGAAACGCACACACACAAGGGTTTTAAAAAGCTCTTTTTGTGAGAGAATGATAAAACGTAATTAAATGTAACAAAAAAAAAACAAATGGAACCAATTAAATTAAAAACGGCAGCAAGCAATAATTCAAGAAACAGAATGAATTAAGAACACCAAAACTGGACAGCAAGCAAAAATCAATGAAATTAAATATATTAGACTACTAGGAACCTAGAAAACACCACTAAGCCTCATATTTAACACAATGTTGCTAAATTTGACAAATTAAACTAGTTTGAAGCATAAATTCACAATTCATCTATGGTCAAGCATGAACCTCATTATTCCCCTAATTTACTAACTAGTGCATGGCATTTACCCTAGTTTGGTACCTCATACATAACCTAAGCATGGCGTCTACCTAAGAATATGTTTTTGATCTTTTGTTTTCTTTTGATAATTAATGATCAGTTATGAAATCTGAGCAATGATAAGTTTCAGCCACTTGGTTGCTAGTTAGCTGCATAAATGTGTAGGCCTCAAATTTTTATTTTTTGGAATTGCAGATAGTAAGCCACGAGGTAGGACCCCTAGAAATGGTTGGCTCTTCCTCTCTTCCCCCTTATTGAGTTTTGTGTTTATTGTGTATTTTCTTGCCTAATTTTCTTGTATTGTAGTCTTGAAAGGGAAAAAACACTTCTTATTTTTTCCTGCTTAATTTCTCTAACCTTTAGCCCTCAAAATCCAAAAATATGCTATTGCTTAAGATTTCTAGTAATCTTTGTCTTGCAAACAATCAACGTCGTTTAATCCTAATCTTAGAGACCTTGTCTAATCTACTTTTGATTCAAATTTGCATTTGTCTAGAATGTCATGTGTGCATTGTGCTCTCAAGCGTATGTTTCTCTAGCTAATTTACCATTCTATAGAATTCTTGCCTAATTCTGAATTGTAGTTAGCGTCACACTTGCTTACAGGGTTGCTTTTCGATGCTGAATTGTTTTCCAACGTGACAAAATTTTAAAAGTAAGAAATATTTTATTTGGCCTATACTAAGGCTTTGGCTAAATTACTTAGAAATGGACTTTCTTTTTAAGTGTACTTGATTTGAACCTTCTGGGTGATCATATGGTCAAATCCGTTAAAGAGTTTTATATATGTCTAGGTGCTTTAATGTGTGATTGTTATCGTACTATAGTTGATGCAGAACTCAAAAGGC
>QANT01007293.1:0-16464 GCA_003254885.1 Purshia tridentata | reverse complement strand
AAGTTCGGTTTGATGATTATGACCAAATATAAAATCAGTGGTTACCCAATAAGTGAAATTATATGGTCCGTGAATTAGTATGTGCCTTAATCATATGGATAAGTTATGCGTCTTTTGAATATATGGGTGACGTCTTTGACTAAAAATGAAGATATGGATGAAATAGTTATAATTTGATAATTAGTGGAAAAATTATTTGGTATAACCGATATGTTAAGTAGTGTAATTAATCCACGTATTGGACGATATATTTATATTTGTATTGATTTTTAGTAGTGTAATTAATCTACATATTAGACGACATATTTATATTTATAGAATATAATATTAACAATATTCACTCATATTATAATAAATAACATGTCATCATCCATCCATCTTGATCTTCAGTTTAATACCTTTGCACAAATTTCCTTAACATGATGTGCTTCAAAGGTACTTTGTAAGTGACCCATTTGCCCCCCAAAAAAATGTCTTTTCAATTGTGGCCACGTTGTGAAACTTTTCCTTTATGACCTTGAATTTTTATCCCAACTTTTTGCCCTTGCATCCAATCATCCAAATATCCCTTTGTTTGTTTCCTGAGTAAATGCAACGTGCAGGTGTTTGCTGTTAATTAACAACGGAGAGACTAAATGACAAGTGTGTTAATGACGATGTTCCATTTTGATTAAACAGCTGCTCACAGACTGGCCGTATCAGATAAACATTTTACTTTAGGCTCTTAGCATAATGCTAAAGCTAAATAGACTACTAAGCACGGAAGGGTTAAAACACCGAGGTCTTTGGTCAAAAAAAAAAAAAAAAACACCGAGGTCAATTTCGTCATTTGTATTGTCAAAATTCTTAAAAGACTTGGGAGGGACCAAAAGAAGCATAACACACCGAGACCTTCGCCGAGGTCCATTCTGCTCCTCACCATGTGACCGCTGAAACCCAGCTCAATCTCTCTGATCTCTGTCTGCAACTGTACCACAATTTTTCTTTAATTATTATAATTATTTTCGTATTCTATTCCAAGTTGATTGATTAAACAATTTTTGATCCAAAGATTTGAGCTTTTCCTCTTAATTTTTTATTTTTCGGGTAGCAAAAACGAAACGCCAACAAACCCACATCATCACCATTTCCATTTCCCTGTTCCTTCGTTTCCACTTCATCACAGACCAAAAACCGAAAGCCCTCCCACAACCACTAAAACCCTTCTCGTCCTTTTCACAAATCTCATCCAAACCTCTATGTTTTTTTTGTTCTGGATTTTTAAATGAGAAGATGTTGGAGCAGAAGATTAAGAGAGCGCCACAGAACAGAGGGTTCTATGTGAGAATGAAGCTCTTACCCAACAACAGCAGACATGGAGTTAGACTACCCCAAGAAAAAAAAAGCTTCTTTTACAGATATTGCAAATGGGTTCTCTGGCTCTCTCTCTCCCTCTACTTCTTCAGCTCCTTCCTCATCAGCCATCACCCCAATAACAACAACAAACCCACCACCTCCTCTCTCTCCAAAACCCATGTTTCCAAATTAACATTGGCCTCTCGTGCCCTCATCGAATCCACCACCAATACGTCCATCCTTGAAAAAAATCAAGGTCTATACTCCAATCCCTCCAATGCACAAATCCCATATTTTCGTTTTTCATTTCTCTTCGTAAATTGACCAATTTTAATCCATGCCCATTTGTTTTTTCAGGCTCATTATTCAATGGGTTGAAGATTTACGTGTACGATTTGCCAGCGAAATACAACACGGAGTGGCTAGCCAACGAGCGGTGCAGCACCCACTTGTTCGCCTCCGAGGTCGCCATCCATAAAGCCCTGTTGACCAGCGACGCTTTGACCGTTGACCCTCACGCAGCCGACTTCTTCTTCGTCCCCGTCTACGTGTCCTGCAACTTTAGCACAGTCAATGGCTTCCCCGCCATTGGCCACGCTCGCTCCCTTATCTCATCCGCCATCAATCTCATCCGAACCCAGTACCCGTTTTGGGATCGGACCCAAGGCTCCGACCACGTCTTCGTCGCCTCCCACGACTTCGGTCCTTGCTTCCACACCATGGTAACCAAACAAAACCACAAAAAAAAAATTGTTCATGTTTTTTTTATGTTTTTGGGTTTTTTAAAGTGTTTTTCCGTTTTCAATTTTCTCAGGAAAATGTGGCGATTGAAGATGGTGTACCCGAGTTTTTGAAGAACTCGATCATTTTACAGACGTTTGGTGTGAAAGGAAAGCACCCATGTCAAGACGTTGAGAATGTGGTCATACCACCTTACGTGTCGCCGGAAAGCGTGCGGAAGACGTTGGAAAATTTTTCCCCGGTCACCGGCCGGCGAGACATCTTTGCGTTCTTCCGGGGGAAGATGGAGGTCCACCCAAAGAACATCAGCGGACGATTCTACAGCAAGTAATAATAACTAAAAACTTAAATCAATTATTAAGTGATCATCAGCTAATCAATAATCAAATCTCCTAGTCATTGGTTTGTGAATTTACGGATTTGCCCTTGGTTTTGTTTTTTTAAAGGCGAGTGAGGACTGCGCTGTGGCGGAAGTACAATGGCGACCGTAGGTTTTATTTACAGAGGCATCGGTTTGCCGGTTACCAGTCGGAGATCGTACGGTCGGTGTTTTGTTTGTGTCCTTTGGGGTGGGCCCCCTGGAGTCCGAGACTGGTCGAGTCGGTGGTTCTGGGATGCGTGCCCGTGATCATAGCGGACGGGATTCAGCTGCCCTTCGACGGCGCCGTTCCGTGGGCGGAGATATCGCTCACGGTGGCGGAGAGGGATGTGGGCAAGTTGGGAAGCATACTCGAACACGTGGCGGCCACCAACCTCAGCTCCATACAAAACAACCTGTGGGACGAGGGCGTTGGGCGAAGCCTACTGTTCCACAACCGGATGCAAGAAGGAGACGCCACGTGGCAGGTGCTCTCCGCACTGGCAAAGAAGCTGGCCAGGTCGTATCGGCGTTCAATGGTCTCCAGCGAATAGGAGCTCGACGCGTGGACGGAGTTTATTGGAATTCGGACAAAGAGAAATAGTCTGATCCAGCCATTCAGCTGCGATGCGCTTTTATTTGTACAGTGGAGGACAGCTAAGATTTATCGTATGCGGTGGGACCCAGCGGAGATGACGCTTGGATTTTCACGGACGTGTGTCTGCATGCTGACATGGCGAGCTCCCATCGGCCGCTGTGCGGTGATCGTAGCAGATATAATTAATACTCTGTACATTTTGCAAACCAATACTGTATAGTTTATACGCAGAAATATAAAAAAATAAAAAAGCCGATTTTTTCTAAATTTTTCTTAGATCCATTCCATGTATAATTTTGAAATGTATAAAACAAAGAGCCCATCATTTTATACAGATATTTTATTTAGTCTTGGGAATGGGGGGTGGTGTCCAGTGTATTGGTGTGACATAGTTCTTTATGTAAAATAATTTTGTTGGAATATTTTTCGGTTGTTTTTAGGGGAAACTCTTTGGTATTATATCCAAAGAGTGGAATTGGAAAAGCTGAAAAGCTGAAAGTACTTATGAAAGGGAGCTTTTGAGGATTTGGGAAAAGGTAAATTATTTTAGAAATAGTGAAGAAAAAAGGCGGGAATATGAAGAGTGAAAGAGGATGGGATAGGACAGACAAGGATTAAAGGAGGCAGCAGAGGTGCCAGCTGAGGGTGTGTCAGAGCTTTGAATGTATAAAAATTTAAGTGATGGAGGTGTGGGTGGTGTCAGTGGTCACGGATACGGTATCCAACCAAACTCAGCCATGCTGGATTGGTTTCTGGATTTGGAATATTAAACTTATTTCAACTTTTTTACTCTTAATTTTTCTTGGAAAAAAGAATTTGGAAAATAAGTTCCAAGACTCCAATCTCAGATATCTCTCTCATTACTTCACTTGAACTTATTAGTGCGCAACTGTTTATATGTTATATATTTTTATGTACATGTTTAGTATCATATATTTATCATCTTTTCACCTTCCTTAACAAATTAGTAATGTAATATCTTTAACAATACATACTTAAATTTGTTTGAAATGATTAGTTACTACTTCGATGATCAATTAAAATAGTATAAGAGCAATTTCAAGCAAAGATGTAAATTTATTCTTATATTAGATTTGGTTGATTTATTTAATAATTTGAAGAGTGATATTTATTATTTAAAAATTTTTCTCTCTAACAAATTTTTCAAATTTCATTAATTTATTATCTTTTATATTTTTAATAATGTTATTCTTATCATATTTTTATACTATATTTTTTATACCATCTTATGTGTCATTATTGTACTAGACAGGGTATTTTCTTATTTTTAGGGTTTTTATTTTTATTTTTTTAGTATCCAATGTATTAATACTATGTAGATTGTCACGTAAGATGGTATAAAATTATGGTATAAAAATGTGGTAAGTGTAGCATTGTTATATTTTTCTGTAATAATAATATTCTTACCACATTTTTATACCATGTTTGTTGTACCATCTTACGTGTCATTATTCTACTGGCAGGGTATTTCTTTATTTTTAGGGTTTTTATTTTTATTTTTTTAGTGTCTAATGTATGAATGCAATATATATTGCCACATAAAATAGTATAAAATTATAGTTAAAAATATAATAAGTGTAGCATTGTTGATTTTTCTATTTACAATAAAATATAGTTTATTAAATTTATCTATACATTACATTAATAGTCAACTTCACGCTTTAAATTTGTAGAGCTCATTTATTAGTTAAGTAACAAAATACAATATTAGAGCATCTCCAAAAGGCTCTTTAAATGTAGAATTTTTCATTTTTTGAAGAGAGAGAAGAGTATTTTGGGCTCCAAAAGACCTTTTAAAATAAATTTTAATTTGACAATTCAATTTCTCTCTCTTCAAATCTAGGACCCTCTCTCCTCTCTTCAAATAATAATGACATTTAATTTTGTTTATATTTCCTATACATTTTTCATTCTCTTTCCTCTAATAAGAAATTTTATTTGAATAAATTAAACTTTAAAAATAAGTATTGCATAAAATAAATACAAATAATTAGTGCAAAAAAATATAAATATTAATGGATAGAATAGATACAAATATTTAAAATTAGAAGAGTCTTTTGGAGATTAAAAAATTCAAGTAGCAAATATCACTCTTCAAATTGCCACATAGGTCATCAAATGTGAATTTAAAGAGTGATTTTACTAGAGTCTTTTGGAGATGCTCTTACTACATCTATTGAAGATACTCTAACTGGGTAATGGTTTGGAAATACAAATGAAAGAATCCAAAAGTGCAATGATGACATAGTGGCAGATACAGTTGGTAGCTAGAGAGACATTACACCAACCACCAAATTCTTTCTACAGCCAATTATGAATCACCTTCTCTAGAGTTTAAGATTTAACTCTCGTTAACTTGATAGAAACAATGGAATTAAAGCGTGGGATGATGAAAATTCACATATTTTCTAGTAAATATGGTATAGACTATAGAGTTTGTAAACAATTCTCCTTGGACAATTCAAAGATATAGAATAATTTGTATATGAACTAGTCGGTGTCAGGTGCAAACGTGCTTACCAACAAATTAGACTTAATTTGTCAATATTTATGTTATAGTTTAATTCCAGAAATTAGGAGGAAATTCCTTGGACAATTCAAAGATATAGAATAATTTGTAAATGAACTAGTCGGTGTCAGGTGCAAACGTGCTTACCAACAAATTAGACTTAATTTGTCAGTATTTATGTTATAGTTTAATTCCAGAAATTAGGAGGAAATGAAGTGAAAAAAAAGAAAAATACCATCAAGGAAAGAAGCAACGGTAATCGTTTTATCCAGCAATTGGCATGTGTAAAAAAAGAAACCAACTAGTCGGTGAACATTTGGATCATAAGCGATTTTTTATATATGAACTTTGTAACAATTATTTATATTTATTATCTATATATATCTCTCACTATTTCATAGTTATATAAATTTTCATGTAAACATACTGATTGAGACAAAATATACTGTTGTTTTAAGTTTTAAGTAGGTTGGAAGACTTTAATATGCTGCTGTACATGAGCAATTGCTTTTTGTTGACATATTCTTCTCCATTCTTAAAGAGAGTGGGGATCATCAATGAAATGTTATATAGTTGCTAAAACAGTAAGTTCCCCATCAAAGAAAATGGGTTCAACTTTAATTAATTGAATAGAAATTTAACAGTTACGTACTGATTTAAAAGTTTTATTGTTTATTCGTATCTCATATCCATATGCCTCAACACCAACAACGAGCAACTTAAGAACATAACCAACTAAACTAAATCATATATAGATAGAGTAGGTTTTGCCTTGTAGGCTTGTATGTAGGTCCATTTTATATTATATTCCAATTAATGCCCAAAATAGTTTATTTTTTAAATTTGCATTTAAGAATAGCTTCTCTGAAAAATAGATAGGATAGGTCCAAAAATATTTAAGCATTTGATTAATTGTGATCATTTCAGTATGTACAATACTAAATTTCTTTGTTTATTTCGTCACACGTTCATTAAATATCTTAAGAAGATTTAACTTGTCTAATTTCTTATAAAGATGCTTCTTAATCATCAAACTAGCTATATTAAGTATGGTTAACGAAGGGGCTTATAGCTTATATATACGTACTACAAAGATAAGAAAAACAGTCCTTAATATTAATTAAACAAGCTAGACACAAAACACATGCATAAGAAAGAGACATAATATTTCACAATATCTAGCAGATACCATTGAACATAATTAAAAAGGAAGCAGGTAGCTAATTATTTCTTAATAATAGTCGATATCGCTATATATTGTAGTTAGAGTAGTTGCTCCCACTCCCACCATTAGTCTTGTTAAACAGACTTTTTGAGCTTCACTTGGGTCTCATACTCAGCGGTATAGATATAGACCTGTCGCTTGTCCACATATTTGTCAGTGCAAGTGTTCTTGGCCTCCTCCTTGTAACTCGAGAGCATATCTCTTACCGGTTTTTGATACTCGTTTGGTATCAGACATAATCTTCACCATTAAACTATGAATAGATAGAGAAAGATCAAGGAAAGAAATCATAGTTCAATGGCTAAGATCCTTGTCTGGTACCAAACGAGTACTAAAAAACAGGTAAGGAATCTACTCTCTTTGTAACCCAACTTGCCTTGTAACTCTCAGTGAACTTGCTCCAACCCCTTCCATACTCATCCTTGTACGTAGCTCAAACTTTGTTTTCTACTCCTCTTGGACTTATTGAGCTGTGAATGTGATCTCTTGGTCGAGGAGGGCACCGTCGCAATGTGCCCAATGTAGCCACATATAAGCTGGTTCAGGCTGTTTTGACATTGTGTGTGTGTGTGGATGTGTGACGAAGATTGGGTTTTATCGATGAAATGGCTCAGAGAGAGAGAGCTTGAGCTAGCTACATGAGATCAATATTGATGTACTGCATGCTACCATGCTGGGTAGGCTTAGGTAAATGGAAGGCCCAAAGGCCCAAGACCAAGCAAAAGGGTAAGGCCTGAGCAAAGATCAAAGCCCAAACTACCCACACCCTCTTGGCCACGTGATTCTTTTCTTTGAGAAATGTGACAGCCTCCAATAGTCTAGTTCTAGTACTAGGTAAAATTCAGAGATGTGTTTGTGACAATTATTGATCTCATCAGCATCAAAACTCATTTGCAATTGGTCAAATCATTTTGCAAATTAATGTCAATTAAGTGGGTATGTAGTCCTAATAGCTTAATCTACATTTCCATGATGTGTTTTAATGTCCACATCAACAATGATCAATAAATGTACCATACTAATTAAATTCGTTCACCAAGTGAAAAGTTGTAGTTCAACTTATTAAAACCATTTACTCTGTACTTCAGATTCCAAGCTTGAATTTGATTAAAACGTTTGTTTAACAAATTTTGTTCACTAAATAATGTGCTTTGCCAATATCATCAATTTCTAATCACATATCAAGGGTTCTTATTATATCCTCATAGTAGGTGCTTTGACACCAAGTTAACCTCACAACTATATGGTTCTTGATTTAGTTCTCAAATACAAATAAATATAAAATATTTATAGATTGTGGAAGACCGAAAGTGATTATACTGATCATAGGTGCTTTGATAAAGTAACGAAATGGTGATACTATTATTTCATCTAATCAAGCAAAACACATCAAAGTCTATTCATCCCATATATTATTATACTGTTTAATCACAGGTTATGCTAAATTATTCAAAAATGATAAAGACATAACTACCTTTTGAGAAATTTTGTGCCCTCCTTTGTTTACTTGGTCATCTTTTGTTTTGTCCATTTTTCTGCCCTTAGTACACTGAACTTTAGATAAGATGACGCAATCAGATGCTTTTCTCTATGTAGAATTGTAGATACTAACCATTTAAGAGAGTTACAATCTATTTCAATCAAACCCAATTAAAACAAAGTTAATTTTTGGGTATGCAATTGTGATTTAAGAGAGTTACAATCTATTTCAATCAAACCCAACTAAAACAAAGTTAATTTTTGGGTATGCAATTGTGAGTCACTGATTTAAGTAGAGTTTTAGACCCTGTTATGATGAGACTCACATGTATGTATGACATGTAAGTCTATTATTTTTGGTTAGAGTGATCCACACGAAAACTGTTTGAACATTGTAGTTTAAAGCATTTCCAAAAGACTCTTTAAGTGAAAAATTTTTCATCTTTTGAAGAGAGAGAAGAGTATTTTGGGCTTTAAAAGACTCTTCAAAATGAATCTTCAATTGAAATTTCAATTTCTCTTTCTTTAAATCTATGACCCTCTCTCCTCTCTTCAAATATTAATTTGTTTATAATTCCTATACAATTTTCATTCTCTTTCCTCTATAATAAATTTCAATTGTATAAATTAAATTTTAAAAATAGGTAGTGCATAGAACAAATACAAATAATTAGTTAATAGAAAAAATACAAATAATTAGTGCATATAATATATACAAATATTTAAAATTAGAAAAGTCTTTTAGAGAGTTAAAAAATTCAAGTAGCAAATATCACTCTTCAAATTTTCATAATTTTGTTAGAGTCTTTTGAAGATGCTTAATCATATTTCATTATAAGCAACTAAAATCCAAATATTCAAGTCGGTACCTTAATTATTAAAAGCAGAATCCTTCATTAAAGCACACATGCACTAAAAGATAATTTTATTGGTACATTGGTACAAAGAAAAGCAATAAGATAATTGCACACAGCAAATACAATAATTAATCCTGAGGGCTTGGACGCTCAACTACTCTTGCATCTATTTTTAGCAAGTGGGATCCATCTCAAGCCCCCAAACCAACTGTTTATAACTGAAATGTCAAATGCCTTTTCTAATATTTATAGTATAGATAAAAATCAAACCCTAACAATCTAACACTCAGGTGTGAGTGTACGGTCTCTACTGGAGTCATGGCAATAATCGTAGACCAAGTAGTTCCTTTGAACCCAATCCATGGCCGAGTACTGCTGCTGACTCAGACCACTCGCGGCGGTGGGCGAGATGGAGGGTGGGTGGCACGGGGTGGCAGACCCTCCGGCCGTGCACCCACCTAGTTTGAAATTGCGGTACTTACCAATAAATGGTTGGTACTTATAATCGGCTTTGTATTTTCCATGCTCTGTGGCCCATGATGAAGCATCCCATATGGATCCATAAACCCACAGCGGCCGCAATGGAAATGTGGCATCACTCTTTCTCTGATACCTTCTTATGGGCACATCATCCACTAGGAATCTGTACATTAATTACATCATATATAAGTCCTCAACAGACATCAATGCTACCTCTACAAACATATTTGATTTGAAATTTTTAAAGCATATCTCAACTCATCACAACTTATTTACAACTTAATTATTAGGATATGAATCATAAGTAATGCTAGATGTACTATATTTCCTAATTAATCATAACTCTTACAATTTACAGGGGCAAAATTCATTTGCATAAATAAGGCACACATGAATTTTACTATTGTGAGAAAAAAGATTATATAATACAATCAATAAGTATGGAGAAGATAACTTTCTTTAAAAGAATAAAATAATAGTTTTGTACTTTTAAGATAATTTAAATTGATGTGAATAATTTGGTCAAAAAAAAAATTTGATGTGAATAAAAGATTCTTGAAAGAATAAAACAGAAATAAAGAAGGTTTTCCCTTAAGAATAAATTTTTATTTTATTTTTTTAGGTTAGGTGGTTAGGGATGTGAGGGCCATCTTGCACACCTCGATTAATCACCTCCTCGGTCCGCTTTCATAGCTTGGCCCCAGTGAAGAGCTGAATTGGTGACCACTAAGGAGCAAACTCAAGGCTTGACCAACTGAATTACCCACTAGATTAGAAATAATTGTCTTTTAAGATTAACACATTAATTCCCCTAAACTATATACCACCAAGTACAAGACACTAGACAGTTTGGCTTGATGTTTATCTTACATATATAGCTGCAAACACACATGTGACATATACGTACAACATAAATTCACATGCTCTACTCACATGATCTCAGTGGGGTTCCATACTATAGCATAGTTATGAAAGTCCTGTGTTGGATCAAACCAGAGATGAAACTGCATCTCTCTTCCAATGATGGTTCCATCTCCACTCCCTCTAATGTAGACATTGGTTTGCAGAGTATAGGGCTTGTCAGGGGTTGTCCCAAGGAACTCAATATCAATTTCATCATGGTTTCCTGGGTGTTCTTGATTGTTTGAGAGCTACATATCTCAAACCAACAAAGTGAGTTAGAAAAAATCCAATTCCCCAATTCTCATTAACTACAGGAATCAATTAAATAATCTAGTGCATGCAAGCCTTACATAAAATGAAGTGATCACCCCAGCAGTGTAACCAGGTTGGAGCTTGATGGCTGAGCCAAAGTATCCAGAACCATATGAATGAACTGACTTGAACCCACTTCCTGCAGTGTGTCAAAAATGCAGAAAATGGAAAATAACCTATTAATCTGAGATAATAAGCTCAAAAGCTTGAAACTTTGGTTGAAGAACACAAATGGGACATGAAGTGAAGCTTGTATGACTGAGTACCTGAGCTACTGTCAAGCCAGATTGTTAAAGCACCCCGGTCTAGTTTCTGGTGCTGAGGACCCCATAAGTTTCTAAAACCCTGATCAAACCCTATTGTGCTAATTTTGGAACTTGGGTAGTACCCAGGTGAGGGTGGACCCTGTGCAGTGCTTGAAGAAATCAAAAGGAACATAA
This sequence comes from Purshia tridentata, assembly GCA_003254885.1. Taxonomy (NCBI): domain Eukaryota; kingdom Viridiplantae; phylum Streptophyta; class Magnoliopsida; order Rosales; family Rosaceae; genus Purshia; species Purshia tridentata. Next base: position 5,206 of record QANT01007293.1, on the reverse strand, counting down.
TTAAAGAGAGAAGAGGAGCCATGATGAAGAGGAAAAAGGGAATGAATGAGAAGGCAATGTAACAAAAACAGAGTGACTCTGCCTTAGCACAGAGCTGTGGGACAGAGAACTAAAGGTAAGTAGGCTTATGAAAGAGTATGGTATTACAGTTGGGTATAAATAGAGGGATCTATAGGCCCAGAGTGCAAAATGTGATAAGTTGGTTGATGAGAAGTCACACATAGAGACAAAATGTTTACTATTAAGGGATGAATATCAATGAAAATTTGGTTCAACTTGTGCATTGTGCTTTTTTTCCTCTACCTCCTTTTTGTGAGAAAAAGATTGTTAGTTATGGTTACTCACTGGAGAAGCAAAAGTGGCGTTAGGGAGGGGAGAAAGAGAGGCATTAACAGTTAAGTTTGTTTGGCCTCATGACATGACCTTTTATCATGTATGTGACAGAATCACAGAGATGGCCATAATTGCTTCAGTCTTGGATATGTATGTGCATTCTGTGTAATACTGACCAAACATGGTGTTTGTAGATATGGTATGAAAGTGAAATTGCTTTTGGAAATTATGCATCTCCATGCTTCTGAAATTATTCATTTTTGGGAACATGTAGTGGGCAAGTGATCTTGTACCCAATTACTTTGCCAAATTAGTTGATGAGTTATGAAAACCAAAGTCAGTCATTTACTTGTAATGGGGTCCTTTACTTTATTTTTGTTTTTAGGGTCCAGAACCATCAACCATCCAAATTGCAACGACTTTTTTGTTCCGAACCCCATTTTTTCTGACCATTGAAAAAATATTTACAAGGAATCAAAGATCTGCAGGCCTGCAACACTTGGGAAAGGCTTGTTGTAATTGTATTAGGCACTAAACAAACCTTTTGTATTGGGATAGGTCATGTTTTCTGTTCATGTTGTCATGATGTTGATGTGGCCAAACTTTGGTTCAGATCTGGTGTAATGTAATAACTTTTTTGAGCAAGACTAATAAATTAAAAAAGAAAAGAGGTACACCTGCTCCAAAATTTTACATTTTTTTTTTCACTACCATGTGAATAAGATTTATCATGCTTAATTAGGTGAAATTATGTTAAGTTTTCTACTTTGTAGAAAGTTTTAGGTGATCTGATCCCCACTTATACACACAATAGATAAGACTAGAAAATTTCTATAGATCCAAGTCACTCACAATCTCAAGTTTCTGCAATTTTTGCAAACCCTTCAGTATTTTGGACTGTCAGCTCTCTTTTCAGTTATATATAGTTTTGTGTGGATCAAATCTCTTACAGAATTATGCAGTCAAAGACAAACTGTGTAATTCCTAATCATTTATGACTATTTACACTTCTTTTAAATTCTTTTTAACATTAGTTAACTAAGCAGCAAAACAGTTACTCAGTGCCGAACCTACTGTAAATTAAATAATTAATCATAAAAGTACCTATATAAATAACCAATGTCATATATCAATATATGTATAAAATTGGTGTCAATAATGGACTTTTGGGGACCCTGCAGAGTCAAAGTGGCTCACAATCCTGGAGGTAGGTATTGTGAATCGGTATTTGATGAACAACCTGTTTGCATTTACTAGAGGCCTTGACCAAAGGCCAGCACATTTGCTTTTTCTTTGACTTGCAATTTGTTTATAGAACCTTATAAAGGTTGAACATCAAATTTTCAGTTTTTGATTGGATTAAACATCAAATTCTCGGGCTGAATATCAGGTGAAGATAAAGAAACGATGCCACTGGTGAACCACTCTTTTCACCTTAAGGAGGGGTCGTGCCGCCTGGCAAGTCTATTTGGTAGACAGCAAAACTCACACCATAAATATTATTAGTATTATCGTAAGCACCAAGCAAGCAAGTGCATTATTATAATAACCATATTAAACATAGCTTAAGAACGAATTGAACAAGCTCATAGCCTCATAATACAACAAGTGATAGAACAAGCTACTCCTTGTATTGATGGGTAGGGGATTATAGAAAACAACAATAAATGCTCGCCTGCCTCGTAGTGAACCCAACATCAACTAACTAGGGTTTATCTACGACAGGAACGGGGTCTAGTCTTCAATGGGGCATCCTCTCACAATGAGGTAGACCCCATGATTTATGGGTCCCATCGAAGACTCTCTAAAGTAACAGAGTTCAAAATGAGATCAATAAATTGTGTGGAGCTGTGATTACGAAGACAAACTTAATTTTATCGGACCATCTTATATGTTTTATGTATTTATCTTTTTCATCACGTAATGAGAGTGATAGACATATAAGACATATAGGATCGTCCCATGAAAGTCTGTCTCGTGATTATTGCATGACATGCAACATATTAAAAGTTTACTATATAAAGATAAACTGGCATAACCTATATATATAACCTCTAATTCATATAAGTTCATGCTTGGAACTTATCAATTCCATGCTTGATTTGTAACTGAACAAAGTTCATGCATCCAAGTTAAGGATTAGGTGGGTAGAGTAATGCTTTAGAATTAAGATCTGGATAAAGTATTTAATAATAAAAAGTTAATGCATTCATGTATCCTTATTCTGCATATGTTTCACGTAGTGTTAAGCTGTGTTCCATAGGGTAATGCATCATCTTAGCATCAGTCTCACATTGGACGGACGAAGATCTAATAAGGCATTAGATACTCATTAAATTTCTTTACCTAATAGCTTGGACTTTTAGAATCGGTTTTCACACCATAATTAAGTGCAAATTGCAAATAGCTCTGTTTTGTAGTTGTACACATAAGATAAGATATTTAGGTGGTTATATTATATATAGGCATGACATTAAAAAATTTTACTTGAAATTTCTATTTTTCTGAATTTTCAAAATATGACCAAATTAAAGCTGTCGAAATTTTGTTGAGAGTTTCAATTGTTTAAGTCTAAATTTTCAATGAAATCGAAATTCTTAAATTTTTTATAGAAATTTTCATATTTTTATTCAAATTTTAATTTTTTTATATATAGAAGAAAATTTATTTCATAAAGGATTGATCATCTCAATGATTAATTAGTTTGGTGCACAACAAATTTGAGAGCCATATTTCTCATGTTTAAATCTTGCGTGAGATTAGTCCAAAGGGTGTGTTTGATTATTTTGGCCTCAATGGCCTATGGGATTGAATGCATGGGTCCATACTGTCCATATATTGGGCGACAAATTAATCCAGAAGCTCACGTTTATGACTTATGAAGTGAGCTTGGCAAACTACACACGGTAACAATCAAAACTATTGCACTCCTAAGTAATAATTTTTTTTTCGTTATTACGTTGGAGGAAATCACCATTACATTCTTAAATATAATATTTTTTTATTTTGTTATGATTAAAATGGTTAACCCCCACAGTCCCCACTTTACACACTTATAATAAATCAAATGGCAACTAACCATGCTAATTGAATCGTCATCCAATTCTATTAATTAGTCAATGCCACTATAAATATTGTTATTCTTATGCTACAAGATTTTAGAGGGATAAAGTACACAAGATAATGAGCTATAGCCCAGCCAGTCCTATATATAGATTTCATTGAAATAATAAGGATAAGACGAAAATCTTATACTTTAATTAGTAGGGTATAATTATTTAACAAAACAATAGCAATATGTATATATATTGAAGTCAATTGGCATGCATATATTGAAGATACTGAAGTGGGGCAAATCTTCATGTTCAAAAATAATGGTGTACGTATTTTGCTGTTGATGAGCTGAACCACATACAACTCTTTGGATTATCTTGAAATGATTATCTTATCTACCAACTCTTTAAAGGAATTGGTAACCATATATAACTCTTTGGATTATTTTTAAATGATTGACTATCTTATCTACCATCTCTTTAAAGGAATTCGGCTCACCCATATTAAATTCAAGCATATATTCTGCCAATAATGCTAAGTCTACCTATATAGGGCGAAATAAGCAAACTGTTTTATATCACATGTGTATCATTTCTTTGACATAAATAAGACCTATTTGTACGTATTTGTGAATTTCATCTCTATTAGAGATACAATACATAGGATATTAAGAATGCGGAAAGAGAGATGCACTCGCGCTGAAACGTAACGCTACGTTTCGTCTATTTATGTTTCCACATTTTTTCCGCAAGATAAAATGCCCCACAGTACACATATGATACAAAAAATGTAATCTTCCTAAGGATATATACTTTATACTCAGATGTGGACCGTAGGCAAGGCACTCATTTTTTTTTCTTAACCTAGCCCATTATGCATATATTTTACTTCAGTCCACTATACATATAATTCAAATTATCAATAAAAAATGGGTAGAATTTGAGCCCTCTCCATCTGGGTCCGCCTCTGCTTGCACTGCTCAATTATAGTTAGGAGGGATCAAAATTAATGGAAAAGGATGTGTTACACCGACTTACACTTACACAAATATTGTATTCCAATCATTAACATATTCTTTGGATCCCACAATAATAATGATAAAAACCGCAAGGAACGGGTTTGTACGTATAAAGACAAATAAACCCCCCATTAATATAATATTATCATTATATATATCATATATATTAATGTTTAAACCAGGATTTGGTTCAAATTTTCATCAAATTTATGGTCGATTTAATTTCCTGTCTAATACTTTGCTTTCACGTAATCTTATCTCAAGATTGTGTGACAGATTCCGAATCTAGCTATGAACACAACCTCTTGATCTTCCATCCTACCTGCCCACTGTCACTACGTCATGCTTATTAGCATATAAAATATCGAATTAAATACATATTACTTTTTCAAACTATAGAGATGCTATTAATTGGATTCATAAAGTTTAAAAACTTTCAAATGCGTCCACCTGCTTTATAAAATCTTGCGTTGTTAGAAATTCCGTCCAAAATTGTTAATTGACTACGTGGCTTTGTTGATTGACTTTTTTTAATAATGTGGATGACGCATATTTGCCGAACAACAAAATAATAAAAAATTTTAAAAAGAGGCTGGGCAAGATGGATCGGGGCAGGGTGAAGTTGGGCGGGGCGAGGCTGGGCTGCGTAGGGCAGATCAGGGCAAGGCGAGGCTGAGTAGGGTAGGGTTGGTGTTGGGGCAAGGAGGGGCGGGGTTGACCTCTTTCTTAGCAGGGAAGAAGAGGGAGAAAGATAAGGAAGGAAGAAAGTAGGGGTGGGCATGGTATGACATGGTATGACAT
>QANT01007292.1:0-35425 GCA_003254885.1 Purshia tridentata | reverse complement strand
ATTGTTAAGAGTATAACTAAGATAAATTTTGGATCGAATTGGTTGAGTTTGTTAAACCCAGTGACCCAATGTGCATATTGCCTACCCCTAATTAAGTGTATGTTTGGCACTACTTTTTAGAAACTTTTTTATTTAGTAGCGTTTTTACTAGAAGCAGTTCTGTAAAGTAACACATATAAATTTTTATAAAAATTATAAATGGTACATGTAAAAACACTTGAAGTGCTTCTTGATGAAAGCAATTGTCAAATGCTTCTCAAAAAATCTTTTAAAAGTACTTTTATAACCCAAAAACTTTTATATATATTTTTACTAAATACTACCAAAAACATTTTTACTAATTAAAAGTACAGCCAAACACACCCTAACTCATTACTTACTCCCACCTTCCAACAATAAATTAAAGATATACATCCAATACATACATTGCCACGCATCATACATTAACGTGATTGGAAAAGGCAGAGTGAAAAATAATTAAAATAATAAACATGTATCTTAATTCGTAAATAATTATTTGTAACTAAGTCCCAAGGAGTTAAATTTCGGTTTTATGGAAATTTTCAATGGAAATTTCGATGGAAATTTCGGGAAATTTTAAATTTCGACAGAAATTAAATGGAAACGACGGAAATTGCTATTAAAATATGGAAATTTTAAATGAAACTTTACCAAAAGTTTATTTAACATATCATCTACTACCTTGATAAAAAACATTGAAGAAACCAAATTATATATTGAGTTTCATGTTATATAAGATAAATATAATGCGCGCTGGAAGCAAATACTTGGTTAAACTTAATTGATTTTTGTGCCTTTATTTGGCAAACCTAACTCTCTCTTTAATTTATTAGTTGTGAGATATTTCCAATAATTATTTTGTATAAAACTTTTAAAAAAATATGATCTTGACCCGGATATCTTGCATGTCTTTTCTCTTTTTCATTTTCGCCCCATATTCGTTTATCTGTAGAAAATATTTTCATAAATACCCTAAACGTTTTATTTGTATCCTAAAACTANATACCCTAAACGTTTTATTTGTATCCTATAACTAAATCAAAGAAAGGTCTAACTGTTGGAGTATCCATTCTTATTTGATGCATTTTGGTCAGTAACATTGGTGAATTAGGTGAAGGGTACGGAAAGAGAGGGATTGCTATCCAACTCATAAATGTAGAGGGAATAATTACTAATCAAATGAACAAAAATTTACAATTATGCCCCCAGTAATTAAAATGTGAACGTTGGGCTGTAAAAAACACATTGAAATACAGAATGACAAGACAAGACCAACCAAGTACTTCTGTTTCGTCGGGTTTGGCACATATATAAATATATAAGATGTAAAAATTGAATTAATCATGAATTGGTTGATGGGATTTTGCACAGTGAGAAACTTGGACATAAACCAAGTACCATCAGCAGTAGAAGGAGATCAAGAAGAATGGATGATGGAAGACGAAGAAGAAAGCAGCAATGGGTTGGGGCCTCCCCGCAAGAAGCTCCCTCTCACAAAGGAACAGTCCCGTCTTCTTGAAGAGAGCTTCAGACGGAGTGAAGATCTGATTTGCAAGGAGGAGATGGCTGCGGGTCGGCAAGGGGCGAAGGAGAGAGAGCAGACGCAGCACACAGCGCACAGTACGCAGCACAGGTTGAGGTCTGGCTCTGGGTGAAGGGATCGCGTGGAGAAGAAAGGCTGTCTGGGTTGGATTTTTGAAGAGACCAGCGAGAGAGAAGGGCGAAATATAGCAGGGATGCCGAAATTTCGATGCTTTTTCGCCAAAATTTCGCGAAAAATTGGGAAATTGAACTGAGATGGGTCTCGAAATTTCGGCCTGAAATTGTCTCGAAATTTCGGCCCGAAATTGTCTCGAAATTTCGCGAAATTTCGTGGAAATATCGAAATTTCGCCGAAATTTTAATATATACCCTAAAAAATTTCGATACCCTATAAAAACGAAATTTTCGGCGAAATTTCGCCGAAAATTTCGAAATTTAATACATTGCTAAGTCCCCTCTAAAAAAGAAATAAATTACGGTAGCAGCAGTGTAGTACTAGTGGGCGACTGTCATGGGATTTGGCTGTCTGGGGTGTTAGGTATGTTTGTAGCACTCATACCAGGCAGCAGCACGTGGATGAATAAGAGACTGACACGTGGGCATAATAGTAGACTCGTAGTCGGCGAGTCCACAGCTCGTACGGTGCAAAGTACCCTTCAGCTTGCATGGAGATCCCCAATGACAGTTGGACCTGACGGTGATATGTCTCCTCCTCCACTTAATTCATTTTCAATTATTTAAACCATAATTAGAATTAATTGGGAATTGTTTTGGGTTCCAAAATGAAAGAACGAGGTTTTGTTAAGTGGCTCTGTCTGTTTCTGACAAAACACGTTGCCCATTGCAAAAAGTGACTTCTTAATGTTCCTTTTACAGATCATATGTGCCAAATTCGTATCAAAATGCAGATGTGTTTGCTTTTGGATTACATTCATATGCCCGGACTTGTCACTCCATCGATCTCCATCTAGTAATGTATCACGTTATTTATGAAGCTTAAATTTAGTTAAGTATTGAGTCTCAATTTAATTAAAAAATGTTATAAGTTTGGAAGAAGGCAGAGTTTTTATGAACATTTAATTTTGATTTATTATATTTGTGTACGGAACATTGATATGAGTGCATGAACAAGCTACGTCGCAGCTGTCAAGTTACCAAAAATCTAGATAAATAAATATGATATACAATCATATGCTTTCCGACTCATGGATATACAATTTAAAAACTCTTGGGCTACGCGTATATGCACTTTACAAACCTAATCTACGTATGCATTCAATAAATTCAGTAAATAATTCACATGCCATACTTACAATACATATAATTAATGCTCAAAAGCCTCGAAACTAAAACTATTGTCCATGTTGAATAAGAGGCCATTTTCAAAAAGTTGTGTTTCCAATACCAGGCAAAAGTAGCACACAAATTTAGCTTCATTCTCACTAGCAAAGCTGCAAAAGCATGCTGTTTTTTAATGAAAAAGCAAAACTTTTATCTTTTATTTCTAAATCAATGAGTCCAAAACCAACATATATATAACTCCAATTTTCTAAATCTACAAGAATAGATGGAGTTTCGGTTCACTAAATTGATAGGTCAAAAAGGACGAGATTTTATTTTGAATCATTATAGGTCAAAAGTTTAATTTGATAATCAAATAATAAAATATAATATTGATCACATTAATTCTTTAATATCGCAGTTGAAATTCTAAAAAAACTGTATTGGTAGATTTTTAATTAAACTAGTTTTGCAACTTCCCCATATAGGCATAAAAAAGAAGAAGGACCTTCCCCATATACTCTTGCTATTTCACAACAAATAGGGCACGTAATAAAGAGTAAACGTATGTCTATGTCACAGACTCACACTTATCATCAGTGGGGTTTTTATTTATTTATTTTTTTTATGGCTCAAATCATTAGTGGGGTTTATTTATGGTAGCTAGTTTGCCATAAATAAATTGGCTCATACCAAAATACATGCACACTTTTCTCATATATATATCGCTCATAGTATAATTTTTTTTCTGGTTACATATATAATGCATATATATAATATTGTCTTCTTGGACAGATAATACATATTACTAATGAGTAATGAAGAGTCATCTTGGACAAGCTTGACTGTTTCTTATATATATGGTATTAAACTAAGGTTAGCTTTAGATTTTTTAATGGAATTTTTGTTGTTATTAACCCGTCCAACCCTTTTAGCATTTGTGGGATATTCAAGTCAACTTGTGGGGCATTCCTAGTAGCTAGCTAGAGCAATGCATGGAAGTTTCAAAAACTTTAAGCTTTCACTTTCGAATATATTCAATAAAGACCAATATTAACAAAATAATTCACATTAATCCACACACAACTCATATCCATCCAAAAGACTCCACATGTGCAAACACATCATCAAACCAATCAATTAAATCCCAATTAGCTAGCTAGCATGGCTAAATAATCCCTCTAATTAATCACCCTTCCAAAGTACATATAATTAATTTGGTATGAAATTAATTAAATTATATCCTTTGAATAGACTTTTGGTAAATTTTGTCATACTTGGTGATGCTAATAAAAAGCCTGCGGGTCAAGCTATGTTACCCATTACTTGGAGGTACGAGAATTCGACCATGACATAAGCGCTGGCGATTATGAACAAGTCCATCTCACTTTTTCTTTTTGGTGATTATGAACAAGTCTATCTCACTTTCTTAACTAACTAAAAATTCTAATTTTCTTCTGAAAATGACAGAAACATTAAATTATGATATAGTTTCCATGAAATTAATTATGATAATTATATATATGTTTATTCTTCATATTTAAATATTTACTTAAAACAGAAGAGTGCAAGTAAAAGTGAACAGTGCTCCAAGATGCTTTAACTTAATATATTGTTTTACATGAATTGAAATTTTGAAACATCAATATGACCACAAATAAGTAAGCCATTTTTTAAAATTAGTTAGTACTTAGTTCTAAACACAATTACATGGGGGAGACAAACTGTTACGTGAGCATGTATATAACTTGGTTCAATTGACGAAGTAAATTAATTAAGTAATACTTAAACACAAAAATAGATTTTAAAATTTTCAATTCAAAAATTATTTATGTAAAATTAATTAATTAAAAATTTAAACTTTAAATTTCACATAATCATAAATTTATTTATTTCTCTTAACCTCGATAAATTTATTTATTTATAACAACCAAGATACTATCACGCAAATGCATTAGACATTTTGTGACAATAATTTGATAAGTTTTTTTTGGGCACTGTTAGTATAATATTATGGTAAGGAATTTAAGTCCTAACAAGATTTGCCTACTCGGTCAAGAATCAAAATTATTATTTATATATTAACTCTTACAATTTCTGAGAAAGAGGGAAGAAAAAAGAAAGAAAGACAAAAGGGTTTAATAGTACTCACCAGTCCCCACAAAAATTAGTTGTAGATAGAATAGAACCCACAAAAAAAAGAAAAAAGAAAAATTAGTTTTAGAAAAAAAAAAAAAAANTTATAAATAAAAAAAAAAAAAGGTTTTCTAGTTTCAAATTTCTGTGTTTTTTTTTCCCAGTAAAACCCCATGCCCACGTGGTTAGACAATGGAAGCGCTCTGTCTCTGAACTCTCTCTGTCTGTCTCTAAACTCTCTCTCTTTCTCTCTCTCGATTTGGGTGTCTATATATGGTACATCAAGCATAGGTCCAGTTTGAGAAGCACCGGAGCTCTGTATAGCAAGGAACAAAGAGAGAACTAACTCTTCATTAATTTTTTGTTGCTTTGTTACCCAAACCACCCCTCTCCCTCTCAAACAACTCAAACTCCTCTCTCACTCACCGCTCAAATTCGGAACTTTCTTTTCTATTAATACACAACAATCTGTTTCTGTTATTTGGTTGGTTCGCAAATCCTCCTTTAAAGGTAATAATGCCCCTTCAGTTCTACAAAATATTATCTTGTTGCTTTTCTTTTTCTTCTTATTGTTTGTTTGGTTTTTGGTCTGTAAAGAAGTCTAAAATGGTAAACGTTCCTTGGGTGAATGTTGATTGTTGGTGTTCTGGGTTTTTTATCTTGATTTCATGGGAATGTGCTTGTTCTTCAATGATTTTTGTTTGAGTTTTAGTATTTTGGTAATCGTTTTAGTGGATCCATGCTCTTTGCTTAATGGGTTTGTATGCCGGGTTTGATCCAAGAGAGTTTGCTTAATGGGTTTCTCTGTATTGGGTTATGATTAGAGAGGTGTGCGTTTGTTTTCTTTTATAAGTTGAACTTTTGGTAATGGGTTGTCGATGCATGGGTTTTCAATGGGTTTTACAGCAATATAAAATGAGACCGCCTATAGTTTGATGATAAGGCAATCTCTGCTTTTCTTCAAATGGTTACATTGATAAATTTTACCATATAGACAATGCCATTAGGAGAAGATGGACGTCCTAGGCTTACTGACCTTCTCGGTTGTCTAGTTAATATTTCTGTAGGGTTTGTAGATCTAAGCTCTTTTCATGGTGGGTTTGTCTTATAGGTTTTAGTACATGTTTGGGATAGTTTAAATGCATGTTTACATTGATAACAGCTTGATTTAGTGCCTCCAGTGATGTTTTTCTGTTATGTAAGGCATTGTCAAATATGTATTATTCACTTCTGCTCATTTGTTTGTTTTCACAGGAATCTGAACTGTCTGGGTTGCCAAAACCCCATTTGTTGTCATATGGGGATTTCTTTTTCTTGCCCATTCTCTGAGCACAACGATTTGGAAAGTGGGTTAGAGTCAATAATTGTAAAATCCATCAGCTTTGGTCATGATGAAGTAAAAACTCCAGTTCGATCAGTCAGTTTCAACAGTTGTGATGCAGAACCCGCAATAATGAAATCCTTAGGCTGTGGAAAGATGACACTAGAAACTTCTGTTAGTTTTAAAGGGAGAGAATTAGAGAAAATGGTGTTGCGTAAGGCTTCTTCATTAGGTAAAGAAAGTAGTATGGCCTTTGCATCAATCAGCCCCAGTAGCAAAGAGATGGACATGCAATCGCCAAGATCAGATAGTTTGTTGGGCATGATCCGACCCTTGCAACTATCGGATCCCACTAGCCCCAAACACATGGCTGCAATTAAATTGCAGAAAGTGTACAAAAGCTTCCGAACCAGAAGAAAGCTAGCAGATTGTGCAGTTCTTGTTGAGCAGAGCTGGTATGTATTTCATTGTTATGTGTTAATCTTTCCATTTTACGCAAAATTTTTAATGTGATTCTATCTTATTAAATTCTATTCTTTGTAATTATATAGGTGGAAGCTATTGGATTTTGCTGAGCTCAAGCGTAGCTCCATATCATTCTTTGAAATTGAGAAACATGAAACTGCTGTTTCGCGTTGGTCTAGAGCAAGGACCAGAGCAGCCAAGGTAAATTTTGAACAGATCTGTATATGCTTCATTTTGAGTTTCTCCTTATTTATATAAAAACTAAAGCATTTCTTTGTCATTGCAGGTCGGAAAAGGTCTATCAAAGAATGATAAAGCACAAAAACTTGCTTTACAGCACTGGCTTGAGGCGGTACGTTGATTGTATTGAGTGTCAATTTTTGTTTTTTTCTTTGATCTTTTATGAGCTGTTACTGATTTCAAATATTTATTATTGATTGAAAACAGATTGATCCGAGGCATCGATATGGACACAATCTACACTTTTATTACGTTAAATGGCTTCATTGTCAGAGTAGAGAACCTTTCTTCTACTGGCTAGATATAGGAGAAGGAAAGGAAGTAAATCTTGTTGAAAAATGCCCTCGGTCAAAACTTCAACAGCAGTGTATCAAGTATCTTGGACCCGTAAGCCTTTATGCTGTTATTGATAATCCTTTGATCTGTTTTTTTCCGCAATTTATTTGCTGATAACTATTTTGCTCAATACAGATGGAAAGAATGGCCTATGAAGTTGTTGTGGAGGATGGAAAATTCTTCTACAAGCAATCAGGACAGCTCCTCCATACAAGTGGAGAAGACCAGGACACCAAATGGATTTTTGTCCTTAGCACTTCTAAAACCTTATATGTTGGCAAGAAAACAAAGGGCACATTTCAGCATTCAAGTTTTTTGGCTGGAGGAGCCACATCTGCTGCTGGAAGATTAGTTGTTGAACATGGCATCATTAAGGTATGGCTGTAACACTATAATCTTGTTAAATTTCCTTCCTCTTTTCTAAGTTTGCTTAGTTCCCATTGTTTTGATGGCCATCTTTAGATATTTTCATTGTCTCTAACATTGATTTCTTGTGACTTTTCTACAGGCAGTTTGGCCTCACAGTGGTCATTACCGGCCCACAGAAGAAAATTTCAGAGACTTTGTCTCGTTCCTTGAAGAGAACAATGTGGATCTCACAGATGTTAAGGTATAGAGAAAAAGGAAAAAGTAGCTTTATATTATTTTTCAGTGTTTTATTAACTTTCAAGAGAAAATAAGTCGAAACATTTGTACTAAAAAAACACTTTTCTGTTCTATTCAGATGAGTCCAGTTGATGAGGAAGATGATTCAGATAGCAAGAAAAGAAGCAGTGGTCATATTAGATGCAACTCATCTGACGAGGACTTGATCCAAAATGTATGTGAATTAAAGCCTGAAGAGACCATCGTTGAAGACTTGATTGCAGAGGAGACTGATTCAATGGGACAAGCTGCTGCAACAGAATCACATATGTCAAGCCGGCTACGCAGTGTTAGTAGAAAATTGTCTAATCTCGAAATACCAAAAAGGGAAACTTTGTTTGAGAGTGAAAGTCAAGCTGCTGGTTCTTGTTGCACTAGCTTCCCTGTGGAATCTCCGGAGGATGGTTATGAAACAGCAGAAGAAAGCTTTCCATCGGAACAGGATTACATGGTTTCAAAGAACAACTTGTTTGAAGAAAACCATGAAGAGACTGAGGAAGAAACCATTCCTGAAGAATCAATTCTCAAAAGGATTAACTCACACAAAGGAATGAAATCATATCAATTGGGAAAGCAGTTGTCCTGCAAATGGACAACAGGAGCTGGGCCTCGCATTGGTTGTGTGAGGGACTATCCCTCAGAGCTCCAGTTCCGAGCTTTGGAGCATGTCAACTTGTCTCCAAGAAGTGCTACCCGTCCGAGATCATACTTCTCTCCTCGGATCACTACTAGCGGTAGCGGGTTGAGTCCAACGGTGCTGACACCGACAAAATGTGGCGGGGAGATGGCAGCAATCCTAAGCTCCGCGGCATTTGATAGAGGGAATTTTTCTCCAAGAGCAAGACTCAGTCACCATTCTAGAACACAGTCCACCCCACTGTTTAGAGGAAATAGCATAACGGCAATTGCTAATGTATCATCATGACAGAATATAGATTCGTTATTGATTTATTCTTTTGTGTGAATAGAAAACATGATATAGGAATTCTTTGTCATTCTTTTCAACTGAAATCATGTATACATTATTTCAGTAGAGTTCATCATCTTTAACAAAATGAGATGAAAAATTGTAGAATTTTGGTGGGCTTGATGCCCTTTTAATACGACAGAGGATTCAATTTTATTTTTTACTTTCTGAAGCCCTATTGCCAAGTCCAACCCTTGTAAAAGTTAAAAACCCATCATACCCATCCATAAATTATTAAATTACTAAGGAATGCAGTTAAGGGGCTACTTATTAATATTATTATTATATGTTGAAAAAAAAGTGAAAAACGTTATTCGATTGGTTCAGCTCCAACCACCTGTGGAGCCATTCATTGTCACTCGTTACCATCTGTGACACAGTGACTCGCTCACTATATCAATTATCAAATAATAGAGACGCGTCTATCTTTGTATTCCTCACGGCAAGATTGTCTTTGGACGGTGTGGATGCTTTCTCAATTTAAGCCATATTGTAACATTATCCACTCCATCAAAGATCACGTAAATACCCAAAATGGCCCAAATCACAGCCTCACGTTTTTTACTGAGTGCCCAGTGTGCCCAGTTCAAGCTTACACTTCGAAGCTCGGGATTTTACTTCTCTCCCATACCTGTTGTTGAGCTCTGAAGGTGTCAGCCATGGAATCTCTGAGAATTTCATCTATTCCTTCTCTACATATTCCAACTAAATTTGACAAAACCCAGTCCAAGAAGCTCATCTCCTTTGGTGTTAATCCAATACACAGTTCATCTTTCTCACTAGTTCAAAGAAACATATCAACTTTCAAGATTTTCACCACCTTATCATCCTCTGTTTCAACCGAGCCTGCAAACCCACCTGAACCAGAGGTTGAAACTCACACCCAAGAAGAGAAATTTGATTGGTATGCGCATTGGTACCCATTGATGCCAGTTTGTGATCTTGACAAGAGGGTGCCGCATGCAAAGAAAGTTTTGGGTCTTGATGTGGTGGTGTGGTGGGACAGAAATGAGACTACTTGGAAGGTGTTTGATGATACGTGTCCTCACAGGTTGGCTCCATTGTCTGAAGGGAGGATTGATCAGTGGGGCAGGTTGCAGTGTGTTTATCATGGTTGGTGTTTTAATGGCTCTGGTGACTGCAAGTTCATCCCTCAAGCACCTCCTGATGGCCCTCCTGTAACAACTCTTGAATCAAAACCTTCATACAATTAAGTAGCTACACTGCTAATATATGTCATATAATACCATGCTTTTGCATCATTTTAATGAACTTAAAATACATGAAATAATTGTTTTAACAACATAACAGGGATGACCCTTCCAACATATTATGCAGATTCACACTTTCAAGAGAGCATGTGTAGCTGCTTATCCAAGTACTGTACAGAATGGCATTGTGTGGTTTTGGCCAAACTCCGATCCCCAATACAAAGATGTTCTTACGGAGAACAAACCTCCCTACATACCAGAACTAGATGATCCATCATATACTAATTTAATGGGAAATAGAGAGATTCCTTACGGGTATGTAAAGATATGGTTTTCAATTGTTTCTGATATAAAACTTTTGCTACAAATTGTATAACTAGCTTTGGTATATGAAATTTTCTTTTTCCTCTTCCAGAAGATATGAATAATTTTCTTGATTTCTTAATTGCAATTCCAGGTATGAGGTCTTGATTGAAAATCTTATGGACCCTGCTCATGTTCCATATGCACATTATGGAATAATGCAAACTCGGCAACCCAAAGGTAGATATAATTTATGGATCATTTTTATTGAATGTCATTTTGTTAATTTCTCTTTGCATACGAGGTCCAGAATCTCACATGACTTATGGTTCGTTTCCTTCACAGAGAAGGCTGATAGAGAAGGGGGCAGACCATTGGAATTGAGTGTTCAGAAGTTGGACATAAATGGTTTCATCGCAAAGCAGGAGTGGGGTCGCAGTAAATTTTTGCCACCTTGTTTGTTTTATGCTTCTCCTCTTGATCCTTTAGACCAAGATAATGGGGCTGCATCATCAGCTGGAACCAAAAAGGTAGTACTTGTTGATCTATTTATTTATTTTATATAAAGCTGACTGAGGCAGCTACACTTTCAGCTATTATTCGTTTGTATCCTTTGTACATCTATTCATGTATGTTGTGATTTGTGTAGGTGTCATCAGCCCAACGGAGAGCTCTTTTAATTTTTATTTGCATTCCGGTCAGTCCAGGTAATAGCAGATTGATATGGTCCTTCCCAAGAAACTTTAGCGTTTGGATGGATAAGGTTATTCCACGATGGGTGTTTCATGTTGGGCAAAACCTGATTCTGGACTCAGATTTATATCTTCTTCATGTTGAGGTGACTCCTTACTCTTTGTGTTAAGTTTAGATATTATATTCCCGTCTCACTTTGCAGATATGTAAAACTTTGTTTGTAGTTGACAAAACTAAGATACAAATGAAGATAAATGGATGCTAGTTTTGTAAAGGATAGTTATGATATTTATAAATTACTACACACTTGTCAGAATAGATCGTATAAATTCCATGCAGCAGTGGCATGTGAAAGAAAACCCAATTGGCAAGTTTGATTTTGAAAAATGTAATGACTCATCTTGGGGTCTTCTAAAAACAGTATATTGGTATTGCAGGAAAGAGTTGGGGACTATTTATGAAATTTGAGTGGATAACTTATTAGCTTACACACACACACTCACACATGAAGCAGTCCTCTATTGAAATTGGAGGAGTATTTTGGTGAAGAATAAGATATGTGCAGCCATATGATGATGGAAATAGAGTCTTAGTTTTGTCTGAGTGTTGAGTTGTTTGTACAGGAACGTAAGATAATGGATGCAGGGCCTACCCAGTGGCAGAAAGCATGTTTTGTACCAACAAAGTCAGATGCCCTTGTGGTTGGTTTCAGAAAGTGGTTAAACAAGTATGCTGGTGGTCAGGTAGATTGGAGAGGCAACTTCACTGGGGCTCTTCCCCCCACTCCCCCTAGAGAACAGTTGCTGGACAGGTACTGGTCGCATGTGGTAAACTGCCGCAGTTGCAGTGCTGGACACAAAGGTCTCAGCGTGCTCCAAGTTGTATTGCAGGTCCTCTCGTTTGCTTTAATTGGAATTGTGGCCGCAACCAAGCAGAGTGTGCTATCAGTGGCTGCCACAACCACACTTGCTTCAACAGCTTTACTATGCTTTCTAGCTTCAAAATGGTTGGCTCACTTCATCTACAAAAACTTTCACTTCCACGACTACAATCATGCCCTTCGCTGAGTATCAAACATTAAACCCACATGGGGTGGTAATGTAATTATGATATAATCATCCTCAATGCGTGTATGTAACTCAAACATTATTGAACACAAGTTTATACAATAAATAATACAGCATTATGTGAAGTGTGTATAGTTGATGTATATATTTAGAAGGAAAAGACAAAAAAAACATGCTATCGTATGAGAGGGGATTGGAGAAGCTCCTTCAACCAAGATGGATTTGGGAAGCATTGTTATTATCTTAAATAAAATCAAATTGATCGATGAAAATAAGTAGATAACTTATTTTCTAAGCATGTTCAATCCAAATCAATTTACGGAGAATTTACGGCGGTAAAGAGGAAAGACGAGTGACGTGGCATTGCAAGCAATAAAGTAGGGAAAGTGACATTGACAAAGAGTCAAAGACAATCCAAACCCACTCGCTTCGCACAGACTCCAGCAGCTCCCAAGTGAGACATTAACATTGAAACCATTCTCCAAAGAACAGAAAGAAAGTAGAAGTAAAACTCAAGTCAGATTTGAGAGCAGATCCAAATTTCCACCAAATTTTCCAAGATCCAAACTCATGAAAGAATCGAATCCCACCTCTGAGCCCATCGGCCAAAACCTAATCAAGCTCATAAGCAATTTGTGCTTCTCTCTGTTTGTCTTCTCTGTGCTTATAATTACTGTCATTGCCATCACCTACCAACCCCCAGATCCATGGCTGCAGTCAGCTCCAGCCTTAACAAAACTCTTTACTGAATCTGAGAATGCAACTTTCAAGAATGACAACTCTATCCTCAACACTGGGGAGGATTTACTTGCTGCCCCGGCCGTGCCGCCAGCTTTGTCCTACCACATCACTGAGGCGGCCATTGAGAAATCCGAAGCCAAGCTGAGCAATTCGACCCCGCCGGCATTGGGTTGCGAGGATTTGGAGAGAGTGAATTGTTCGGATCCACGGGCTTTGATTGCCGTGGAGAGGTTTAATTTGAGGCTGTTTAAGTCTATTGTGTTCTTGGAGTATCAGAGCCCAGTGAATGGGTCGAAAGCAGATGAGTGTGATGTGCTGTGGAGGTTCAGGAACAAAAAGGACAAGTCTTGGAGGAAGTATAGGGATTTTAGGAGGTTTAAGTTTGGATTTGGAGTGAATTGTAGCTATAAGGTGGTGCATGCCGGAGGTTGGCATTCGGGTATTAATGCCCGCCGACCGACCAGTAGGAGTAGGGGTTCTGGAACTGCACTCCGTGATGCAGAGATCAATGACACAATCCCGAGCTTGGGATCCGATACCAATTTTAGGCGGGGCAAGTACTTGTACTATTCGCGTGGAGGGGATTATTGCAAAGGAATGAACCATTTCCTATGGAGTTACCTGTGTGCTTTGGGTGAGGCTATGTATTTGAACAGGACGCTTGTTATGGATATGAGTGTCTGCTTGGCGGCCAGTTATAATCCAAGTAATAAAGATGAGGAAGGGAAAGATTTCCGCTATTATTTTGATTTTGAGCATCTTAAGGAGGTGGCCTCAGTTGTGGAGGAGGATGAATTTTTGAGGGATTGGAAGAGATGGGATCGGGGCCATAAGAGGAAAGTGCCTGTTAAGAAGGTTGTGAGCCATAAGGTGACACCAATGCAACTCAAGAAAGACAGGAACACCATTATATGGAGGCAGTTTGATGCTCCAGAACCAGAGAATTACTGGTACAGAGTGTGTGAAGGACAAGCTTCTAAGTACATTCAGAGGCCGTGGCATGCTCTGTGGAAATCAAAGAGATTGATGAATATTGTTTCCGAGATAAGCGGGCGGATGGACTGGGATTTTGATGCTCTTCATGTTGTGCGAGGAGAGAAGGCACAGAATAAGGAGCTTTGGCCTCATCTAGATTATGATACATCTCCTGACATGCTTCTTCAGAAGCTTAAGGGGATAGTTCAGCCTTGGAGGAATCTGTATATAGCTACCAATGAACCATTCTATAATTACTTTGATAAGCTCAGATCTCAGTACAAGGTTCATTTGCTTGATGACTACAAAGAATTGTGGAGTAATACAAGTGAGTGGTACAATGAGACTAGTCAATTAAACAATGGACGACCAGTTGAGTTTGATGGGTACATGAGAGTTGCAGTGGATACTGAGGTCCTTTACAGGGCAAAGACGCGTGTCGAAACATTCTATAATTTGACCAAAGATTGCAAGGATGGAATCAATACATGCTGACCAGGTTGGAGAACCCTCTAGTTGCTTTTTTCCAGATTTGATTCACTTTCTGAATGATACTGTTGAGTTCATGTCAGAATTATTGTTGTATTTGCTTCTTCTTTTATTGTATTGATGGTTGCCATTTCTTGTTGAATACAGCAAGCCTATATTTGTACTATAGATTCAACTCATTTTAATCTTCACATCAATTTTATCTCTCACAACTTGTTGAATGCCCATCTTCTGAAGATAATTTCCCTTCTGTTTATCTTTTCTCTTTACATTTTCTTTCACATGTCTTACAATCATTTGTTGCACAAGATGACCAGAACATGAATTGAAAGTGGAGTCGAGGGCCTAGGTGAATGCAACACATTTACATTTTCCCGGAACCCACAGAAAATGAGTTGTTTTTACATCATGTAAAGGAAAACTGCGTTGTAAAATTGCTCTTTTGCCTTGTTCAAACATGTATGCCTCTATAGGCTTCCCTTTTTTTTCTTGTTTTTCGGTGCATACTTGCATTCTGGTAGTTGTAGATTGAGAAAAACGACATTCTCACCTTTCTGCTTTTATAAACTACACTGGCTCTTTACATTCTACTCCATCACGTCCTTTCCCGTGAGGGAAATACTATATCAGTTATATGTTGAATTCATCTAATATTTAATCCTCAAAGGGAAATTTTAATTATAGAAAACCAAATATAAATAATACAACCCTTGCTTTTCATCCAAAACAATTCATTTTTGAAGTCAGTCTTCGTTAGTTCCACCGGCATCGTGCACACACATACAAGTGAAACATCATTTTTTCCTGTGGATTTGCTTTTCTGTTTGTATAAACCATGCCCTCAGCCTTTTAGAAGAATAGCAGTACATCAAACCATTTTTCTCTTTGAGGATCAAAGGAATGCAAGCAACTATATATTTGCACGGTTTTCTTCCATATTCCAGCTTCGGGTTGGTGCCACTTGATTGTGCAAAGGTATGTATTCCTGCAAGAAAGCATGAAATGCCTCAAGGCAAAAAATGATGCAATTCTTTGATGTAATTTTGCCAGTATGTATATGATTATGTTCAGTTTCTCATCAAAGATGTATATCTGCTTGACATTTTCGACCCACTCCCATCTTTAACCCTCCCTTTGGAGATACATTCTGTTTGACCAAGTACAAAATTTGAGCCATTTTATTTATTTATGGAATAGTATAAAAGGAGAGCATATGAGTACCTCCATCCTCTGTAGCAGCTCTTGAGCAGTTTTTGCAGATATGACAATGTTCCTAGCAGATGAATTAATAAATCCCTCTTCCACGCCTTTGTCAAACAGGCAAAGCAGGCAATCATAATAGCCATCAATGTTTAAGAGACCCACCTGATATTGCAACCAAAATATGTGGTAGTGGTTAATATGTTAATGTCAAAGTTACAAGCATAAAATGTCATGAATTAGTTGAAAAAGGTCAAATTTCTTGTATAAGAATGATTATGAAATGATTGCTGTGAAAGAGAGACCAAATTAGGGAAAAACTCTACAATAAAGTCACTACATGTTGCCCTTTACTGTTGACAGGTTTACTTTTTCCCTACAATACAAAGATATAGATGGGTTTACTTTTTCTTTACAACACAAAGATATAGATTTTCCACTATTAAATTTATTTGTATGTCATACTGACAGAGTATCAAAGAAGCTATATTTTCAAGTTAAAGAGTAAGCCTCAAGGTGGATGCGATGTCTTATTCATGGCCATCCCTGCCACATAATTTGGGCGAGGCCAGATCTGACGTATGACCAAATACAGCTACATACTTGGTACCCAATTTGGAATTTTTGATTGTTCAATTAAGAAAATGAAAGGTGGATGCACAATGACTTATACACCAGATGAAATCTGTGACTTGCTACAGAGTATAATAGGACTCACACCCTAGACCCTACCAAAAATTTGCCTTAGAAGGGTGACCCTAATTCACAAGTTATCACAAAACCATGAAAAAGGGAACGATTTTATTTTATTTTTAAAAGCAATCTTAGCGCGCGCACATGTCAGATTGCTAATATACTCTACAAATTGTTGAGAACATATATGTCTAATTAATAAGAAAAAAAATAGTCTTCTTAAATACTTTAAAAAAGCATATGAAAGCAACAACAATGGATTTTGCTTCTATGCATTTGATATCTACATTTAAAGAGATCTTGACTATTCAATTAACCCAATAGCCCTTACTTGCTCCACATTAGCGTACTTCATGTTAAGAATGCTCTATACCCTGTAACAAAAGCTTGATTTTTCTGATGTGAGATATACTCTCGAGAGTTAAATTAATTAAAGAGAAAGAATTGAACTGATGATGAAGCAGTACTAGTTACTTACTGGTTTATGATGGATTCCAAGCTGAGACCAAGTAATGATCTCAAGAAACTCTTCCATGGTTCCATAGCCACCAGGCAGTGCAATGAAAGCATCAGCTCGACGAGCCATCTCTGCTTTCCTTTGATGCATATCCGATACAATCAACACATCTCCTACCGATTCCCCAGATATCTGATCATAGATATCACAATGTACAATTCATTATTATTACGCAGCTAGTAATTAGTACACACACATATTGCATATAGCTAGAACACAGGGTATGTAGGTAGTAGTACCTCCAGTGGCACAAGAGCTGTTGGAATAACTCTAGCCAAACCAAAAATAATGAACAATCGCTTAGCATGAAAATATATATTAGCATTGCTAAATGCCATAAAAAAAAAATTAAAAAAAATTAGTATTATTATTATATATATGACTGTCTGTCTTACCCAAGAACATGACATCCTCCATCATAAACTGTTTGTGAAACCAACCCCATCAGCCCTCCACTTCCTCCGCCATATACCAAATCCATCTTCCTCTCCACCTGCACTAGTTAAATTAACCCAGTTATTTATGTATATAAGGATCGATATTCAATTAAGCTATCAAATTAATAATTAAGAACAATATATTAGCAATTGTATATATAATATAGGGATATAGATGTACCAACCAATTGTGTCCCAAGTTCAACAGCTGCATCACTGAATATCTGCCTATGCCCCGAGTTACTTCCACAAAACACACACACCCTTTTGAACTTACCCATTACTAGCTAGCTCACTTTCAATTCCCTCCAAACAAGTTGAGAAATCTGCAGCTCCTCTAAGAAATCTCCACATATATATACACAAATGCAATATATATATATATGGCACTACTCGCATGATCACACGTGAGCGATGATGTCAATTGATATGTACATATGGCCCATGCATGTAATGTGTATGTATGTACATGAAAATAATGCAATTGTTTTTCCACTTTTGAGTCAAACAATGAAACAAGAATCTGCCTTTCCTTCCATCTTTGTATTCTATATCTGATTTGTTTTGGAGTGGGTAGTGCACCAAGCTGGAATATATAGAGGGAGATTCATGATCTCCTACTAGCTATTTGCTAACTCTTTTGTTTAGTACCCAGTGCCTCGGTGGTCAGTTTTGCATCACAAAAACAAAAAGATAAAAGAAAAAGACAAAGGTTGCATCATCTATTTATCTCTCCCCAAGGACCCCAACAAACATAATTATTTCACATTTTTAGGTGTAGTAGTCATATGGTTCCTTTGTTGACCAAAAATATAAAGTCATATGGTCCCTTTTGTAGCAGACTTATTGAGTGGCGCCTAGCTAGCTAAAGCCATTATCAATTGCTAAATCATGGGATCATTGGATGTTTTCCCTTAATGCCCTTTAATTATGCATCCTTAATACCCTTTACTTGTGCATATATCCTATATATATATATAGCAAAAGATTGGAAATTCTCAGCTGGCTATAATCATAAGCACTCATGTAAATCTGTCATGTTGCTGGCTAATATTTTAGAATTATTATGATCACGCTCCAATCCTATTTGAAATCTTCATTATGGTTACTTATATTGATATAGATCCCCAAACCTTTTTGTTGTTTTAGAGACTACAAGGTAAAGATCAAACTTGTATTAGGCATTTTAAGTATTTATAGCTTTGATTCATTCAAAATTGTATATAGGGACATTTCAAGTCATGTCTTGAAGCTTCACAAGTCATACCCTAGAGTTTCTTAAATTGTGCCTTTGTATATCTCAAGTCATACTCTAGGGTATTCCAAGTCATATATTGAGAATTTCAGTTCGTATACCTATAATATATTTAAGTGTGCATTAGAGATGATAATGATGTGCGCTCACCATCACACCACAGATAATGGGAATATTAGATCTCATTCTTTATTATGATGTTGATTGCCTTTGGGCTTTGTTTGGCAGATTCCGTATAAGAAATTTTTTTATAAAAATGCTTCGTAGGAACTAGAAGGCACCCAAAGCAAATTTCTTTCGTGTGGGTTTTGGTCAGTATGTGCAAAACAGCATAAGCATCATTAAATCTTGTTTTAGATGGGGTTATGTTAGAATTTTTTTTTTTTTTTAAAGTTAAAAAGTTGGTATCTTCATGTAGTTCAGCCAATTTGATCAGTTTTGTAACAGTGCACCATACTAATTAAGCATGAAGCTGCACTGCAAGCTTACTTAGGCTTGTATTACATAGTAGTCACCTTTTTTGGTTTGGCAGACAGTAAAAACAAGATAAAATGGACAAATTAACATGTTGGTGAAATGTCTCTGGTTTGTCTTTATTTCGTTTTATTATGCGCGAATGCTGACTTTTATGGGTTCATAATTATTCCTTTTCGTAATGTGACACAGTTCAACATAACTCTGCATCTTAGTTTTCCATCTTTGCTCACTCACATGGGAAAATTAGTCAAGAGGTCAACATGGAGTAGACAGTTAAAAGTAAGCAAAAAGACAAGGATAATCAATGTTCCTGCTGATGTACAATACCCCATAATTCAAATGATTGATACAATGACTGTTGTAGACATGAATTATTTGTCTTTAACCCCATGATTCAATTACAGTTTGATTAAGAATTAAAGCCTCAGTGGTACGGATCATGTAGTTGTGGAAACGATGGGTGAGAGTGCAGCATGGCGTGCCACAAATGACTCGACCAATGGATTGACAAGAGCAGGTGCTTCATCCTGAGGGCAGTGGCCAACATTTGGAAGAACAATGAAGTCTTGTACAGAATCGAATTTCCCATAGTCACGTCCAAGTTCAATGGGTTCCCATGGATCTTTGTCACCCCATACTATCGAAACAGGGCACTGTAAAGAGAAGGAAAAAAAAACAAGAAACATTATTGTGCATTAGTAATTGTAAGTTTTGACTGGTCTCAGTGGTAGTTATCATACCATAATCAGTTTATGACACAAACCTTCATTTGCGGCAATAGTTCCTCAGGAAGAGGACCATCCGAGTAACAAAGGAACTCCAGAAACACATCTACGGCACCAGGCTCAAGTCCTGGAAGAAGGATTTTTTCAACCAGTTCCTCTGTCACCTGGGAGGTATCATGGTAGCACTGAAATGCAATAATTGGTATCATTAAACATAAACAAACCCACAGAAGGGCAGATGATACTTTTAATAGAGAGGATGACAAAGGCCACAAACACACAGCATATAATTAGCATGACAACATTCAAGCTAGATTCTTGAATTGGAGTGAATATGCACATATCATAGCTCAGGCGTCTTTTATTCCAGTAAAGATGCACTGAAAAATTCCCTATCTTTCATTATTTGCCAGAGTTTAAAACACAATACTCATAAAACCATTTTTGTGTGCATAAAATTGTTTGGTACTGTGGCTGATTCTCAACCCTTGTGATGATGACAAAGTCGTAAAACTGTAAAGGAACTAACTTTGGATCACGTTGGTCTACGTACTTCAATACTAGCAGCTTCTCGAAAAATAAATATGTTGATATCGAAAGATACCTGGCAAAGAATACTCCTCACAGATTCTGGTGTGGCAACACTTTTGAAAAAATATTTCCCCACAGCAGTATTTCTGCCACAACAGCATGACTATCTTGAACTCTAAGTTTACACTAAAGAACTCAACATTAAAAAATAACTATTCAATCCAGCTTTACCTCAGTAAGCTCTGAAATGATCTAATCAATGGTCTCCCATACCAAGGCTGCTTTTTGATATGAAGCATACGAAGAGAAATATTTAAAAGCATTATGCCCTTACATATCTGTGGCTCCATAACTGCTGCCTGAAGACCAACAAGTCCTATGTGAAGACCATAAAATACTTGTGAGAGTAGATTTTTGTTAATTTGACAATTTATTTAAGCATCAAAACTTATAACTCACACAAAAAAAAACATGACAAAGATTGTCACCTCCGATTGAATTGCATATAAAGAATGCTTCATCCTTGACCACATCAAAACAAAACTCATTTATCTGGGTGGCCCATGTCTCAAATGTATAAAATGGACTTTCCCCAAATTGACGAGGATTTGGTTTGTCTGAGTACCCATAACCGATAAGATCAATAGAGTATACCCTATGTGATTTTGCAAGAACTGGAATATTTTTCCTCCAATGGTCACTGTAAAGAATAACAAGTTTGTCAAAGTACTGATCTTGACAAGTTAGCATGAAATGTAAGAGATCATACAATAAAACTCTGAATAAGTGTGTGAAACTTGCAAGTAAGTCTAGGAATGTTAAAAAAGCAAGTAATTAAAGCAGGAGAACTCCTAACCATAGGTTGAATAACAAAAAATTGTGGCGAGTACAAAGCCAAAAATGAGGTTTAGCTTCTAGATTGCAACAAAACCCACAAATGAATACGGAAAAAAAAATGCCGAATTTCTTCTGTTCATGGGTTCTTAAGCATCATCAACAGTTTCAGCATCTTGCATTTCAATTCTCAACAGAAAAAAGAAATGGATGTGTGTGAACAAAATTATAGGATATATATTCAAGCGTTCATTATAGTAATTAGTTGTGCATTCTAGTGGAACAAAATCATGACCGTATTTAGCAATTTGTACATGTAATACCTATAGCAATTAGTTGTCTGCTAATGAGAAGTAATATGTGCATAATGTAGACCTGTTTGCTCCAAAACCATGAATTAATACCAATGCCGGGCCACTGTTGCCAGCATGCTGATAGTGGATAGAATAATCCCTCCAGTTCCACATACTACAGCACACAAAAGAAAAATGACATTACAAATTAAGAAATACAATCATTAAACTCCACCATCAGAAAGAAAAATGCAAATACTGGTATTGATTACAATTAACATGAAACAAAGGATAAATGCAAAGCTTTTACAATACATTCGCAACTGAAAACCGAACTTTTAAGGCAACAACCAACATGTGTATTCAACTTACTCTATTAGCTGATCAGTAGAGCTATATTGATTCACATATTAAGTGGGGATCAAAAGGGTCTAACCCTATAGCAATTTGATCAAAATGCTTATTGAAAAAATTTAGTATGAAGGTGTAATAACTTAAAGTCACAGTTGTGTTTGGTTCCGGAGAAACCAGAGGAAAGTTTGTTATATACATCTCTTGGAAGAAAAAGCTAAAACAAAAAACCGGACTTCATAGTTGCTTCATATATTCTTCCTATTCTCTAAAAGCAAACAGAACCTTAAAAAAAATGCGAAAATATAGACCAGTTTAAAAGATTGATAGGATAATTAGAGAAAGTGAAAGCAAGGTACCAGCTTTGAACTTGGACCTCAGGCTCGGGCTCGGGCGCATTGTTGGTTGAAGTGGGTTCGTGAGTTGGAAGGCTGTTGAGGTTCTCAGCACCAGTTTGACCATTCAAAGAAGAAAATAAGACAAACCCATTTGATTTCAACCCAGAAAACTTAGAAACCTTACGGGGCATATTAAGTTGGTGGAGAATTTGGTTGGTGAAAGTGAGTGAAAGTGGACCAGTATTAGTCTTGCTGTTTCTTTGAGAAGAGAATAATGGAAAATCCAAGCTTGCCATGCCTTTGATGATGCGGGAGAGACTGGAAGAGAGCAATGGACTGAAGGAGTATTGTGTGCGATATACAAAGCTAAGCTCACATGGTAATGGCGGACATAGATGATGGATGAAAGATTAAATTTCAAGTGGTTTCAATTAAGTTGAGAAGAGGGTCAACCATAACCAACGGTTAGTAGCTCAGTTTCTTGACCAAAAAACAAAACTCAGTTTCATGTTTAGGCTTCCTCCACGTACATTATCTCTCTTCTATGATCTTCTTTTTTAATTTTTTTTACCAGACAAATTTGTGGGCCCACTGCATTTTGGAGCAATTTTCGTGTATTTTTTTTTTTTTCCTGTGGTTGAGGTTGTTCCATTATAAAAACAATATAATTATGAACTTCGGCGCTCAAAATAACAAAGCATGAAATCTTCAGCAAACAAAATATAGCAAAGTAGGAAATCGGATGCAATAAGTTCTGAAGCTAAATAAACTTGGAAGACTCAATTTATTTTATGAATATAGACATAAGCACGACCGAGAAGATCGTTCCGACCAAAATTTGTTCGAAAGTGGCCATACAAGCAACAACAGAGAGAATCGTCTTCAAATCTTCTATGGTCATAAACTTGAATTAAAATCGATCAAATACAGGAGAACTAAATTGATATTATTATGTGAAAGCACCATCTTAGTAATCAGGTTAAACCATTTCATGCTTGTAAACCATATTCATATATGAGCGCTTTCAACTTTAAATCAAGTCATCTCAATCTTTGGCTCTCGTTGTCCTGTGACATCCCTTCATCTTGATCATGGGATTGAACAAAATCGGGCACCTCTTCGATATCTTCTTCAGGCTAATATACAATGAAACATAGATAATCACTACATTGAAAGAAAAAAAAACGGGAGTATAATGTGGAAAGCCAAACAACATGAATAGAAACTTTATAACCTGCCATAGTTGCACCAGATGCCATAACAGAAAATCAATGATCATAACCAAGCAAAAAAGCTTTCCTGCCCAAGCTCCACATGAGAGGTATCTAAGATAACCAAATTAAGCAATTAGCAACCCTTTAATTGCCCCCTAACATGTTTCTGCAATCTTCAAACATCGAAATCAATTAAATGCACAACAGTGGTACTACAGAAACAACTTAAATTTGACCTATATCTACTAAAAGCAGATCACTGTGCTATTACAGTTTTACCATATATGGGATGGAGAGAATGGGATGATTGACACTACACTCTATGCACAATGAATTTGTTTTAACAACCCAAAATCATAACCAAACATCTGTATGAGCATGCACTGGAAATGTAAGCTTTGAATAGCACACCGTGAGAGTCGTTGTAAAAGATTTTGATATGAGCTTTTCAAAGCACGGTCATAAACAATCTCTGTCCGTTTTGCAACATCATGCCAATTGTACAGTTCCTTCATCTAGCCACATATAAAGAAACAAAGAGCCACATTTAACCGCTATACAAGTAATCAATTTTTCATAACCACTGTACAAGTATTCAATTTTTCAAAAACCAGTGTTATTAAAAGAGTACACTCACACGATTGTGCATTACTTGTGGGTCAATTTTGGGAAGTATAGATATTGCCTTCCTTATTGCTTGAACCATATCACTAGGATCTGGTTTTGCAAGCACAATCATGTCGTCTGGTAGAACCTATGTACAGAAATGGTGTTAGCTAATCTCAAATGAAGCCAATGATTCCAGAAATCCTACTCAATTAAGAGATGGAACTTACCTGAGGTAAAAGCAAATAAGCAAATATTATTATAGTAACTAGGTAGAGAATAAAGGATTCAAAGTTTACACCTCTGGGACACCTCCTACACGGGTACTCACTGTTAATAATCCACAACTAGCAGCCTCTAAGATAGCTATGCAAAATGCTTCTGTTAAAGAACTGCCACAAGTAGAAATTGCATTAGAAAAAAAATCCAACAAAAGGAAACTTTTTCAGGGGCCATAGGATAAGTATATGTTGGTAAAAATTCTTTCATGTTTATATAATACTGTAGTTATGATGCATATCTCCATAGTTTCCACAGTTATTTATACTAAGCAGCAAGTCAGAACTCCGAAAAAGAAGTATCATTATTGTTCAATACATTTGCAAGAAATTACAAAAATTGTTCTCTGGATATTTGAAAAACAAAATTAAATGAAAAAAGATATTAATAAGTACCTGTTTAAGAATATATGGCCAGAAATTAGGACAGACCGTACTTGAGAGTGCTGCACGGCACCTAACATTTCAACTCGATCTTGAAGAGAATGTTTTTCCCTCATCTCTTCCAATCGCACACGTTTAGGTCCATCTCCTCCAACAATGAAACGGACCTTATCACATATTTCTGGATGAGATGATTGAGCGCTAATTAACTATGCCAATAATTATATCTAATGATATTAAGCTTCAAACCTATCAAAAGCATCTCTCTTATAGTAAGGCCTTTCACAGCACAAAGGTTTTACATGTAACGCTGATAAGTGATCAATATATGATCATCGCAGTATACAACCACAGAAATATTGATGTACACATTGAAGTCCTTGTGGATATCAATATTCCTTAAACAGATGAACATATAAGAAATGTAATATTTTCACTTAATGCTACGTTTAAATAACTCACATTGGGATATAAACGGCATACTTCTGGAATGACTTCAACAAGAAGATCTGCACCCTTCCGGTAAACCAATCTACTTATAACAACAATAACAATTTCGTGACTACTCGGTCGCTTTGGTGCGGGCTTGAACATAGCCGTGTCAACAGCATTAGGTATTACAAAGACCTTTTCTGGCGGCAAACCTGATCGTAGCACCGTGTTTTCCTTGCTTGTGTGGGACACACAAATGGCCTGACTTACTTCTGCTAAAGTAAATTGCAATACCTTGTTCATATGTATACTTCCCGCATCAGCAAAACCATAGAGTGAATGATCAGTAAATACAACCTTGTAACCCATTGTGCGTGCATGCATCAAAGCCTCATGGCAAAGAGTTGAGAAGGCTTG
This sequence comes from Purshia tridentata, assembly GCA_003254885.1. Lineage (NCBI taxonomy): Eukaryota > Viridiplantae > Streptophyta > Magnoliopsida > Rosales > Rosaceae > Purshia > Purshia tridentata. The sequence goes on along the minus strand of QANT01007292.1, from coordinate 10,010 downwards.
ATGTCCATGAACCAACGATATGTTTTCACGAATAAGGATAGTTCGTACCATTGGAAGTGTCCCATAAAAGGTTGGAAAAGTATTCTGCATAAGAAATGGTCTCCATGGTACATAATACACTTTCAGACCACCTGTCATATATCTCACCCCAGAACGATTTTTGTAGGCATGAGTCATTACCACCACCTGAACAATCAAAAAATGAAGTTCATCAATTAAAAAACTAATAAAACAAAGGAAAACTATACATATCGCATTGTTAGTAATTCAAATGACTTGGCAGCTGAGATCTTCCAATCATATTAAAACGTTGCTAGTATCCAATATATTACATAATTAAAGATACAAACATACACATAATGAACCCAGAAAGAGGAAGAGACTGTGTGTCTGACCTTATGACCAAGCTTGAGCAGGCATTGTGAGAGATAATAGATGTGATTCTCCACGCCACCAAAGTTGGGATAGAAAAAATCAGAGACCATGAGAATTCTATGCCTTTTCCGCTCACCCATTTCTTTATAACAATGGGGGCGAGGAGAGGAGAGAGTAGGCCTGGGCGTCGGTCGGGTCGGTTTGGCGAGCGAGTCTGTTTGAGCCCGACGGCGGTGGCTGAAGATGAGAGAAAAGGAGGAGGCGAGGAAGAAGACAGAAGAGGAGATGATTTGTTGAAGAAGGCTGCAGATCTGGGTTCGTGTTGGTGATGGGGTTCTGGGCTCGTGCCGGGGATGGAGATGTTGGTGCACGGTTGGGTTCTGGGATCGACGAGGAGAGGAGAGACTGAGAGTGAGAGATTGAAAAAAAATAAAAAAATAAAGCCCATTTGTCCAAATGCCCAAACAGGCCAAACCCAATACTCCAGTGAAGGCCCAAAACTGATTCCAGCCCAATTATAAACCTGTTAACGGGCCTGGGAGTAGGCCTCACCCAAGCTGATGTGGCACCGACCCAACCCCACCTGACAAGTCGGCCCAGACAGTTTGGTCAATTTTGTCGAGTACATGCACAGCCCTAGGAAAGAGGGAAGGCATTGTCCATAAGTGTCAAGGGCAAATACGAAATTTCAAATTTTTCATTAAACACAAAACGCTTCTCGATTAACTGTTAAAAGTGAACATTGTGAGTCTTCTCGTTCAGGTTACCAAAAAGACTTCTTTTTTTGTTTTTTAATAACAAAGATGATGATTAGCAAGAAATAATGGAATTATCAATTTATGTAAAAATGAATGGAATAGTCAAATCAAGATCATTTGAGGAGACATTTACTTTGACTCCTCTCTCTCTGTTAAAATGCCATGTGTTTCAAATATTATATACGACTACCCATTTAATTAGATATTATGCTTCAATTTGTTGTGAATTTGTGAAGGCTCAAGTATTTTTGATTTTTTTAAATAGTATTCTCAAAATTTGTTTGTGCAAATTGATCAATATCTAACAAATACAAAACAACTAGTTTTGTAAGTGCATTGATTGAACCACTAATTTGGTTTGTGGTTGAAACAATAAAATATGTTGTGGTATATGCATAATCATAAGGATGTTGAAGATTATTTCATCAACTTGGATGTCTCAGATATATCGGAGTAGGAATTGTGTGGTAAGCTGTAGAATGGTAGGTTACACCAGTTGATTAGTAATATTTGACTTTTGAGACTAAACTGACTGTGGGTTGCTGATGTATGATATTGGCCCGAAATTAAGTTCATTTTGTCAAGTCATTTTCGTTGCCTTACAATTGCCTCCTGCTTTATTGAAGTACATTTTACAACTTTTTAGAGCGTGACTGTCCAAAATTGTAGCCCTATTGCGGCTCTACTAATTCCACTAGGGGTGCACAGGGATCAGTTATTCGATCCACAAATCATTATTCATATCTGATCTACAAATTCGGATATCCATAAGTTCAGATATCCACAAAATCGGATCGGATCGGATCGGATGACGAATAATATCCAAATAATAACATAAAAATTATTTAGCAAGTACACAACATAAAAATAATCCTTCAAATTAATTCAATAGTTACACAATATAAAATTCAGAAATTAAGACAAGCCTCAAATATAACAAATTCTTACTTTCTAGTAATCCTAAACTATATACTATATATATGTATAATTTTTATAATAGATTTTATTGTTAAACTAATTTAAAATACCCTAAACTTAAATTATATAGTAACATAAATAGTTTATGAACTATATGATATTATAAACTATAATAGGGGCTTTGATTTACTTTATAATAGAAATTAAATATAGACAAACATATATAGACTATATAAAAATTTAATATATATAATTTGCGGATCGGATTGGATATATCCGTGGTTTTCAATATTGATATCCATATCCGATCCACAAATTGCGGATCGGATTATATCGGTACAATATCCACAAATTGCGGATCGGATCGGATCGGATCGGTAAGCGAATTTTCGGTATATTTGTGCACCCCTAAATTCCACTTTGTACCAAAAGTACCAGTTAAACTTGAAGTTAACTTTTAGTTTTGGACATTGTTCAAGTATTCCCGATGTGGCTAAAGTTTGTGTGAGTGTTTGATAAATTTGTAGAGTTATTGGCATTGGCTTTTATTGCTACCTCATCACATTTTGAGAGTCCCCCAACCTACTAACCTAGTACACCAAATCACAGATACTGATGAGCTGATAGGCAGTTGTGGAACAGCAGTGTTTGGCAGGCAGGAAAATAGATTAGAAAGGTTGGTCTGTCTAACAAATTCTGACCCCGTTTATGGGTTAGAACGTTTGGTTGGTCCTCTCATTGGGTTTTACATTCTTAGCCGGTAATCCCCTTCATACACAAAATACACAATCCAAAATCTACCGGTCAAATCCCAAACAAACCCTCCAACTCCAACTATAAGCCTCATTGCACTGCCTCACACAGGAATACAGCTTTTCACCACCAACACGTGCCTGACACGTGTCTTTCACCTCTTGGAAACTGGGTGCTCATTAGCCTCTCAGAGATGCTTAAAAAAGAATTCCATGAGTTTTCTACGCTAGTTGAAGCTTCTTCACGCCTTTTTAAGTCTCGACCTTATTATTAATCTTTAAGACACTGAGATTTTCATGACCCCATTTCATCATTGTGCGATTATAGAGCAATGCAATTCCCGGAAAGCCTCCAACAGACCTTGCAACGCAACCAGCTATGCATCATTCGGTCAGTCATCAACAACCTTTCGTTCAAATCATTTTTGCTTCCTTTCTTTCTTTAAATGCATGCTTTTAGAATCTACAATGATCAATTTTTTATGCATGTTACTTTCAGTTTGCTTCTCATTCATATGGTTTTTCTTCTTATTCATGATTTAGTATACGTTTCGTTGTTCTTATCATCCTTCTTAACTTGTTCTCAACTTTTCTGGCAAAATGTCTGCTCTGTTTTTCATGTTTACGTATAATCCTTGTTGTTTGGGGTTCTTGTACAAGTTTACGGTTGAACCATGGCCAAGGCCTTTTTTTAGTTCAAGGCTTGGCACAGAGAATCTGTAGCAGTAGAGTTTTAAACCCCATATAACAAAAAATAGTAGAGAAATTAATCTTTTTTCGAAGGGAGCTAGAGTTAGACATTACAGACTTTTTATTTTCTTAATTTCTAAGACCCGTTTGCATTCGCATTTGAAAAACTAGGGTATTTGGCTATTTTGTCAAATAAGTAGTTGAAAAAACGTAACATCTTAGTGGTAGGGAGAAAATACAGGGTTCCTTGTATTCAATCCTATTCCAAGGTAAAACCAAATGAACAAATTCTCAACAGAAATATTTTCATTCTGGTTTTTCTCTTTTTCTGGGAGGTGTATCTATCATATGGCACTGGTAACCCACACAACAACCCCCCCCCCCAAACAAAAGGGTAGTGACTAGTGAGGGCAGGAAAAGTGCACCATTGGAGACCCATTTGAGATATAAGTGGCAAGGCCTGACCCACTAAAGACAAAATTCCCAGGCTTATTTGACCCACATTCGGCCAACAATTTCACATATTACTGTTTTATTTACATGAATTGGACTTGACTTGAATTATTGGTTCGAACCCTTTACTCATATCCAAGAAAGACCCACAAGGGCCACAACCAAATAAAAACCCCCAAAAATATTCTGATTTAATAATGAATGAAAACTGCAATTTGCTAACAAAGATGACATGACCCATAGGAAATAAAAAATAAAAAATTTATATAAATAGCTTACCCACACATTGACTGTTCATAGGAAGTTAAAGCAAACAAGAATAATAGATTAGTAGTTGTTACGTTTGTATGTATGTTCATGATTGAAACTTTAGATTTATATGGATGAGTGCCATTGAAACATAAATTAAGAGAACATAATTAAATTAAATTAATAATTAATAATTAGTATGATAAGAAGAAAAAACAAGCAGGTAGATGGTCAAACAATATAAGTTGCAGCACAACCTACTGAATCTGTTTGCACCAGGTCAACCGTATCTACCAATCGCATGGCTCATTGAGAAGACTGGTAGTTTGAGATATGAGTCTTCCATGCGTTCGGGTCAAAGTTAAACCACAAAGTACTGCCTAAGAAGAACTTCGGAGCGACCAACATTGTAAGAAACAAATAAATATATTCTCAGTTGGGCCTAACCCAAGTAACCTAGGACAGCTTGGCCTAGGGCCAACTCCGCCTGGGCCTGAGTTTGAGGGATAGAGATTGGGCTAATGTAATATCTGGGTTTGCAAAGGTCTAAGGCCCAATTACAGTTTACTAGGCCACTTACCCATTACCCGACACAAACTAGCTAGGCTTGTTGTAACTTACAAGTTTGGTGTTCCATGTACCAACCAGTTTTATCCTATTACTTACTTGTCTGGACCCTGCCCAATTCGCTACTTCATGGGCTTGTCGCCTTTTTTTCTTTTTTTTTTCATAAAAATAAAATAAAAAATACATGATCTTGTAGCTTTAGCTTAATATAAATTATACTAGACTTTTGGCACTTGCTAATCCACGTACAAATGAAACTTTTTAATTATAAAATTTGTTAATTATTTAACTAATTATTTTTAAAAAATTTAAAACTTTGACTGTTTCAGAACTTCCCACTCTCTCCACCTAATATGGTGGTGGAGTGTTTTTATTTTTATTTCTTAGTTTTTTTAAGAGCTTAATTCTATATTTGTGCCTTTAGTTTTATTAAGTTAATTAGTTTAATTCAACTCTTTAATCTAGTAAATGATTGTTTGGGCAAACAAAGAATTGGTGAAGCCTATAACACCAAATTCCTCTGTTGGCTTTATAATAGTAAAGATTAATTTGTTAGCCAACTTAAATTTTCTTTAAGTGTTTGGAGCATAATCTATTAAGTAATTACACCTGGTTCACACAATAAATATCAAAGACAAAGTCTTAAATTCAAATCCTCATTCTTCAAATGTCTATATTGATTTTTTATTGTGCATACGCATGGTTGTGCAGGAAGCTGTAGAATGGCCACCGCCACATCAGACATATATATATTTGGCAAAACACAACCTTGTTGCAGAGATGATGATGAAGTGTACATTCAAGAATGACCAAGTGATATGGATCCAGAGCAGACGGAAGGCCAAGTGATTGCATGTTGTGAACTTGTGATGAATGCTGATCATAGTAAGTGGTTTTCATCCTAAATGACTAGCTACTTCAATCTGTGCATTAATAACTTCTAGCTTTAGTACGGATACGATCTTAATTGGTTTTTAATTAGTACTAAAAACCTTCATCATGCATGCAATTGAAATAATTATTTGATCATTCTCTGTCTAAATCAATTATAATTGTGGAGATCATCGATAAAACAGCCAAAAAGAACACTCTTAACCTAGAAATATATGTTGAAACAATAGAAGATTATTTGATGCAAATTAAGTACAGTGAAACAAATTTGTACTTGTGCACAATTAATTATATATCCTGAATGCCAAGCTAGCTTCTTAATTAGCAGGTATATATATATGCGTCATTGGATACATATATATATATTAAGTTTTTGGTTAGAAATATTAATATGATAATATTGGAGCCATCAAGTATTAACAAGCTAGCTATAGCACACATAACCCTCCTCCAATCAACTTATGCAAAATAAAGTTAATTGTCATCACTAAATGATCGACATTATAGATATCTATATATTACAAATTAACAACATACATATATATATATATATATATATATATATGCACACATGCACCATATATAAGTGTGAATCTTGATCATGCTTCTCACTCTTCCACAGCTCGACCCACATATATACATAAGTTGAATTTATTAATTAGTTTCCTCGATTCACAATTTCTTGATATTTTAGTTCACATGACGTGGGGAATTAAGCTTTCAAAGTATCTATATGCCTTTGCACCAAACACTATGAGCCATAACGTCATTCAGATAGTTCAGAATTTATACTGACTGATCAGACTAGCAAGCTAGGTTGATCGAATTGCACTTCTTGGTCTATAGTAATTTGCTAATAGCCTAATATATAGCGTGTGTATATGACGTTACTAGCTACATGTAAAACAGACTCAACCTCTTATCGATTTTGTATCAAAGTAATATGTAAGTTTATATATATGTTCAAGTAAATTCATATATATATATATATATATATATATATATACACATATGACATGCATATATATGCATGTTAATCAGATTAACTGTATATATAGTACATATATATGACATTGATTACACAAATATATATGTAAGCCTAATTATCTGTGAAGTTATCTACATGAGGTTGTGAAAAAATTTGTTTTATGATTTTGTTATAATTGCCTCTTGATGAGTATTTTCTCATGACTTGGTTTGTTAGCTTAATTTGAACGATATATTAGTCCTTCATGCCTGCAACATTTCTGTGTTGAAATTAATTTATTTGTCATCAAATTAACGATTTGTAAAGATGAAACACATCATGACTTAACTTCATTAACTCATTAATTGTAGGCCTAGCTAGCTCATTATGTTTAAATTCGAAAATTGTTAATTAAGTAGTCCTTAGTGAGCCTATATAAGATTTTCAGAAATTAATTAAGATGTCAAATATCATCAGTCTGGTTAGTTACTGCAAAATGAAAGTCATCAATGAATGTAAAATAAACAGCAATCTTCTATATATAGATAACTGTATAGAGTTTTCATCTCTTGGTTACTGGTCATGGATGGATTTGACCATGAAAGTCTGTGAACACGTACTGTTATATATTGAATCACAACAATATCAATGGTTGTCGTTAATTCTAAAGTTAAGTAACATAATTTATGAGATTTGAACCAAATTTGGATGGCATATATGATTTAACCATAGATATTGATAATCATAGATTTTCATGGTGAAGGAGGCCGGTGCATGCTAAGAAGATCGATCACCCTTTGAAAAAAAAGAAACATACATGTATAAATATATATTGTCTGCATGCCATGAAGAGCAAACTATTAATTCACACATAATTAAGTACCTCTTTATATATAGTTGATACAAACATGGATATGAAATTAATATTGTTTGTTTACAATACCAGCAACATACATGTAAAACAACACACACGTACATATAGCCCAGCCTCGATCAATAAACAATATCGAAATGATCGAGATGATGAAGTAGTGGAATAAGAATAGATAACATACACAAAATCATATATATGATATATGATCAATCCAAATTCTAACCCTAGATAAACTAATTAATGCTGCAACTGCTTTTTGATGGCCAGTGCGATAGTACTATCATTGGGTTTGATCATGATGAAGCCTGTGGGGATGATCATTTTGGATAAAAGCAGAAGACATGAGTACTGCAGATTCCCACCCAAAAGCCGGCCCCGTTGACGGTGCAGTACTAGTCATCATCATAGAAGAATTGATGACATCATCAGAACCAGCTGACATTGCTGTTGATGCAGTAATGTTAATTCCATTCAGTACTGCTGCTTGTTGTTGCAATTGGTGTTGGCCCCCAGCAGCAAATGGATCCTCATTGATCAATGAATTCAGAAAGGAAGAGAAGACATCGTCTGTACAACAGTTCATATCCTCATCCTCTTCATTGCAACTGCCGCCATGAACGACGAGGTTGTTGCTTTGCAAACCCATTGCAGTTGAAGCGTGATCCATATTTGCATGCCCATGGAGTATATCATGCTGATGATCCGTAGGGCTAATATTATTGCCTTGAAGGTACCCATTTTCCTTGTTGGTTATTGTGATATTGCTCCCAGGGATATTAATTGGAGCTGGTAATTGATCTTCAGAAGTAGGAACATTAGGGTTGGGGTTTGAGGCGAGGCCATGATGATGGTTAAGTTTGGAAGGAGAAGAAGCAGCTTTATTACTAGTATTGTTGATGATGACAGGATGATCAACAGCAGCAGAGGATGATGAGTCTGGATTGAGAGGCTTGTGGGTTCTGGGATCTATGCCTTGACTAATCAGCTTCTTACTCAGGTGAGTGTTCCAGTAGTTCTTTATCTCATTGTCCGTACGCCCTGGAATCCTCCCAGCTATCAAGGACCACCTATATCATCCAACATTAGATGAACAGATGAACATGAAACCCTAACCCTAGAAATGAATTTGAATAATGGTAGCTATTGATTAATATGTACCGGACCTACCGGTTTCCCAGGAGGCGATGGAGGCGAAGAATGAGATCTTCTTCGTCGGGGGCGATCTGGCCGCGCTTGACGGAAGGGCGGAGGTAGTTCATCCAGCGGAGGCGGCAGCTCTTTCCGCAGCGGAGGAGGCCCGCCCGCTTGGGGAGGGTTCGCCAGCGGCCCTCCCCTTCTTTCTTGATGTAATTGGCCAGCAGCTCGTCCTCTTCGGGCGTCCAGGGCCCTCTCTTCAGCCCCACCTTGCTGCAACACGGCGTACTCTTGCTCGATACTGCACTCGCACTTGTCGTCGCTGCTGCTGCTGCTACTTTTGAAGACGATGGGTTCCTCATTGATCCAATTTAATTATTGTTCAATTAACTTTCGCTGAGATCGATGTACTTTAGGGCTACAGTACGTAGTCGAATGCAATACAACTGATCCGATCTGATCCCAATCTATCTCTCTCTCTCTCGTAATTGGATGGGTTTCTGATATATATATATATGGATCCTTCTTCTTCTTCCCTTCTCTTTCTTTCTTGTAGACTCTGATCAGTGACTTGATATTTGTGTCTTTAATTTGTTGCTATTCAGAGGATATGGGTGCAGCCACAGACAATCCTGGAACAGAGCTAATGGTGTAATAATATTCTTATCTGGATATTACAACCCTCACGCGCTCTTCATCTGTGTCACCATCACGCCCAATCGTACTACCCTAGTAGCTACCCCACTACTTTTTTGTGCTTAAATTGCTACTTATATTAGTTTTGGCATTCTAAACAAATATTTGACCCCATTATTCATATATAAACTACACTTAAATTCTGATTTATTTGATTCATATATGAACTACAGTTGTCGGTTACATTATTCTGATTTATGAATAATAAAAGAATGGGTAAAATGCAATTTCGTACTTTAGGTTTGGGTCGAATTGCAAGTTGGTACCTCTAATTTTTTTTTGAATTTTTTGGTACTCCATCTTCATTTTTTTTGCAAATGCATACCTCCGTCAACTATTCCGTCTAAAATTCTGTTAAATTTGGTACCTCTAATTTTTTTTTGAATTTTTTGGTACCCCATCTTCATTTTTTTTGCAAATGCATACCTCCGTCAACTATTCCGTCTAAAATTCTGTTAAATACTGACGTGGCACTGACACATACGTCAGATATCTGCCAGATATAGCCACGTGTACAAATAAATAATAAAATATTATTAAAAAAATTTATTTAAAAAAAAACACTTTCATTCAATTTTTTTTTCTCTTTCTTCCTTCTTCTTATTCTTCTCTGGTTTTTTCCTTCTTCTTTCCCTTTTTTTTTTCTTCTTTCTTTTTTTTTCCTCCCTTTTCACTGAGATCTGGCC